>JASCZW010017587.1:0-16815 GCA_034211315.2 Aedes japonicus | reverse complement strand
ATATCTGAACCGATTTCAGTTCCTGTTGCAGCGGCGCAAATGGAAGCTACAACATTCCCATAGACGCTATTGATTTTTTCGATTTCGGACATTTCGTTACGAAAGATATGAGACGAAACAGTACTTGAAAGGCCTATTATAATAGTAATCAAACAGTTTGAGTCTCCGATTACATACTTGGAAGCTATTTGTGCCGGAATACTGATGTTTTGACCGGTGTCAAATCAAAGCTATGATATTTCCAAATAACTGGTCAAAATTTCATTATGATTGGATAATTCTTCATGCTGGAATGTGACCAAAACAATACCTGAGAGCACATAATTGTGAGATGACAATATACTCGTTGCAGTGCAAAACCGAACAAAACCAATCGCACCAATCGATGCCGCCATGCATTCTATTCGTGCTCGTATCTGGAGCGTTGTATAGCACATACAGCGGACTAGCCACACTATGCTACTGCACTTGAATTAGAGCAACGCATCGATTGGTTCCAAGTGGCTGGTTTTTCAACCGCAACGAGTATATTCGAAAATTACACTAGAGTCTCCATTTACAATTTTCAGCGAATATGTACACTTGTTTAAGCATCTTGAATCACATATCGATAATCAAAATTGAAGCTCAGGATTGAAGCTTTGTTGTACGCAAACCAAAGGTACAAAATTTCCAAATAAGTGTTCCGCAAAGACTGTCCTTATGCTAACTTCCTTTTTGCCCTTCTGTACATCTGGGAGAGAGGGTATTAAGATCGCTTGAAAACTCGACTTTTGCTCCGAGGCCCACAGGGCCGAGTGTCATATACCATTCGACTCAGCTCGGCGACCGGGCAGCACATGTGCAGTAGCGTGTGTGTGTGTGTGTGTGTGTGTGTGTGTGCCTGTGTGTGTGCGTGTTATTGCAGCGCGCGCGCCAGCCGTGTGTGCGATGCTGAAATAATGTCACATCGGGTTTCTCAGCCATCTGTGAGACCGATTTCAGTTCTGTTGACGGCAAATGGAAGCTACAACATTCCCACTAGAACGCTATTGATTTTTTTCATTCGGACATTTCGTTACGAAGATATGAACGAAACAGTACTTGAAGAGCCTATTATAATAGTAATCAAACAGTTTAGTCTCCGATTACATACTGAGCTATTTGTGTATTCCGATTTTAGTTTTGTTGGTGTCAAATCAAAGCTATGATATTTCCAAACTACTGAGTTAAGAACTTTCATTATGATTGGATAATTCTTCATGCGGAGATATGACCAAAACAATACCTGAGAGCACATAATTGTGAGATGACAATATACTCGTTGCGAGTGCAAAACCGAACAAAGACCAATCACACCAATCGATGCCGCTTGCATTCTATTGTGTCGTATCTGGAGCGTTGTATAGCACATACAGCGGACTAGCCACACTATGCTACCTGTATAGAATTAGAGCAGCATCGATTGGCTCAGTGGCTGGTTTTCAACTGCAACAAGTATGTCGAAAATACACAAAGTCTCCATTTACAATTTTCAACGAATATGTACTTGTTAAGCATCTTGAATCCATATCGATAATCAAAATTGAAGCTCAGGATTGAAGCTTTGTTAACGCCAAATTAAAGTTATAAAATTTCCAAATAAGTGTTCAAAATTTCATTATGTTAACTTCCTTTTTACCCTTCTTACATCAATAGAAGGTATTAAGATCGCTTGAAAACTCGACTTTTTATCCGAGGCCCACAGGGCCAGTGTCTCTACCATTCGACTCAGCTCGACGAACTGAGCACATGTCTGTGTGTATGTATGTGTGTGTGTGTGTGTGTGTGTGTGTGTATGTGTGTGTGTGTGTGTGTATGTATGTGTGTGTGCGTTACAAATAATGTCACATCGGTTTCTCAGCCATCTGTGAACCGATTTCAGTTCTGTTGACGGCAAATGGAAGCTACAACATTCCCATAGAACGCTATTGATTTTTTTCATTCGGACATTTCGTTACGAAGATATGAACGAAACAGTACTTGAAAGGCCTATTATAATAGTAATCAAACAGTTTGGTCTCCGATTACATACTGAGCTATTTGTTGTACCGATTTTAGTTTTGTTGGTGTCAAATCAAAGCTATGATATTTCCAAATAACTGGTCAAAATTTCATTATGATTGGATAATTCTTCATGGAGATATGACCAAAACAATACCTGAGAGCACATAATTGTGAGATGACAATATACTCGTTGCAGTGCAAAACCGAACAAGACCAATCACACCAATCGATGCCGCTTGCATTCTATTGTGTCGTATCTGGAGCGTTGTATAGCACATACAGCGGACTAGCCACACTATGCTACTGTATAGAATTAGAGCAGCATCGATTGGCTCGAGTGGCTGGTTTTCAACTGCAACAGTATATTCGAAAATTACACAAAGTCTCCATTTACTATTTTCAACGAATATGTACTTATTAAGCATCTTGAATCCATATCGATAATCAAAATTGACGTATTGTCTAATAATTCATTCTATGGACTGATTATATGAAATTGCTAATATTTATGTAATTTCCCCTTTTATAGAACTAACAGAAACAGGTCATTAAAGACTATTAATGGTAATATGTTAATCACATCGATGAACAGTACGTTAAGGATTGTCGAACGGTACAATTTTTAAACACAAAATATTACATATCGAATATTCCTGGACCTTCCTGGAATTTCTGATGAAAATATGTATCCAGTACCATATTAGCCACATTTGAGTTCGTAATTCTGATAAAATGTAAGAAGGGTTCAGTCGCACCATCGGTGGATTAATTCAGGTTTATTTCATTCAAATCAATAATACACAACGTAGGATCCTCGCCCGTGCGCGATCATCATGTTTACCTACAGTTGGGTACCAATTACTTACTTTTGGATAGAATTTTACCCAAAACTAAGTTATTTGAACCAACTGTATGTAAACAAGATTATACCCAAAATTGGCTTCCCACAGTTAACTGCTCCGCTGGGTACTTTTGCTTAGCGTGTACGTACAGTGTCAATAATCACATCTGTTTCCAACAGGAACCTGGCGGGCTGTGATTTTCCTGTAGGCAGCTGTCAAAAAATTCATTGTTTGTTAGCAATACTGGCGTTCGTACCCGTAGTAACAAACGTCAAATGAGCCTTATTCAAATAAGATCCGCGATGTCTTGCATACTGTCAAACGCTAGTAAATGGGATAGAGATGCCAGGTCCCTTGGTTTCCAAGGACAAATGACTCCATAGTAATATCTATTGTTTCATGTTTGAGATTCTCATGCATATGCATTAACTAATAATCATAACGCCAACCATTTATTCCGTCTTAAAACTCATAATAACCACTGAAACGTTCTCTCTCATCTCCCATAAAAACAACAATGATAACCATACTGCAATCCTTGTTTTTACGAGAAAACTCATCAGATTTAAATTTTGCGTTTATTTATTTATGATTAATTCGGCATGCCAAAAATTATGGACACATATACTAACGTATGCGTTTACGAGTTTTGAGTTTTGAGAATTTGAGATTTCTGAACACTGATCAGAAAAACCAACTTTTCTTTATATGGACAAACTGATTTGGGGCTTCTGTTTATACTTGTAAAATTGATCCTTAGAATGTAAGGTTTGTGAACTAAAATATATGCACATGATCAATATATTATTAAAAATGTTCCACCAATAAATCGCCAATGATCCACAATAATGGACCCCATACTTCTAAATATGGTCCGTAGCAAATAAACTTAGCGCATTTAAAATGATCAGAAATAATAAGAGTGTGGTAGTGTATGTATATAGATTTTGTTTTGTTTACCTCTCGAATCATCACTAATTCGTGTTTTTTCCCGTTTTAAATTGGATTTGTTGTGTCGAATGCAGTGTCGTTTATCTTTTAATTGCATCGTTCATCTTTGCGGGATGAAAGCAAGTGTTAATATAGTGAAATTTTATTTCCCAAAGATATCGATTCGATTGTGTATACACTTGTCGCGTGGTTTGCTGATTGTGCTCAAGTTACACTTTTCCGCCTACCGTAGTTTCGTTTCTTGTGCCGAAGTTTGTGTGGTGTTCCCAAATCCATCCACAGTGATTAAATCTCATGCTCGCAACTTGCAGTATGCCCTCCACTTCAATCTATAATGCTACTGTTGCGCCAGTTTATCTGTCTCGGATTGCGGTAGAAATCTCAGCCCATCATATTGGTGCATAAGCAAATCATATTGGTACAGAGGATTTCTTTCAAAATTGGAATAAACATGGACTTGTAATTCAAAGCGCTGGCTACCTCAAAGCAACCGTAAGGTATTATTTACCGGGAGTTCTCCGATAATAGAACGAGTGAAAATTTTTGGTGACCCCAACTTGCTGCCGCATCCAAAGATCCGCTGAGCCTCTCAGTGGAAGAGATCGTATCAATGGAGTAAACGACCATATACCCTGCGATTGGTTCAGGCCGAAACGCACACCTGACACAAGCCTCAACGAAGCTGGTAATCCTCTCCTTGACTTTTCACTACATTCGTCGAAGTTTGTACGCTCAACTTCTACCATTTGGACTCCGGGACGAACTCTTGCCGCAAGCTCTAAGGAAGCCCCTATTCCTATTATCGGAGTCGAGCCTCCGCTGTCAGCGACTAGCAACCGTCCCGGTCCTGTGTTTGGGTTAGAAGATGGGGTCTTCCGAACACCGATTCCAGGCAAGTACTCTGTAAATTCGAACATTTAGTGGGCTGATCAATTTGCTGGAATACTTTCTGGTTAGATCGGACTGTTCGTACGACATAATCGTCCTTACTGAGAAATGCGTCAATGATAACACTCCCTCCATAGCTGCTTTTCGTTCGTCCTACAAGGTATTTCGGTGCGACCGAAGTGCACTAAATAGTCGAAAGGTTTCTGGTGGAGGCATTTTGATCGCTGTACGTTACGGCCTAGATGCGCATATTGTTGAAGATGAATCTTGGAAGTTGGCGGAGCAAGTTTGGATCTCGTTGAATCTCAAGGATCTTACCCTGTAACTATACGTCGCTTACTTTCCTCCTGACGGAGTTAGCGAAGATGATTTCATAAATGTGCACCTTCCGTCATTTGAACGAATTTCTGGAAATGCCTCCTTTAGAGACGAAATCGTAATTATCGGGGATTTCAACCTCCCCGGTGTCAAATGGCGGCGTTGACATTATAGCTTCATTTATCCCGACTCTTCTCAATCGCGCAGCCATGCAAGGTCAGAGTCGATGCTTGATCATGACTCCGTTGCATCCTTACTTCAGTTTTACGAAAAAGTACCATCGTAGACAGATGCCCTGCGCAGGCTGAAATCGAAAAAGAGGGCGGCTTTGCGTAGGTTTTCGAAGCACCAGTCGATGGCATTACGTGACGCTCAACCATCGATAAAAGCAGTTGGCTGGACGCTGCTTCTCGGCCCATCAACGCAAGCTGCAAAGCAAACTGAAGCATAATCCTAAGATGTTTTGGCGACACATTAATGATCAATGCGTAGAGAACGGATTACCTTCATCCATCGGAGTTATCGCTGCGTCCATTGTCGGCTTCTGTAACCTGCTCGAAAAGTTTGCAGATGTTTTCAATTGCGATGTCCTCCAGCCACAGCAAATCGAAGAACGTCTCTTTGTCTGACCATCGTTGCAGATGCAAACAAGTTGAAGACGGCAAGTCCCACTGAACCGGACGGTATTCCATTAATGTTTCTGAAACATTGCATTGCTTCGCTGGCTGCACCATTATGCCACATATATCGGTCATCACTATAGAAGGAAGCGTACACGGGAAACGGAAGAGAGGGAGTTAGAAGAAATGCTGACAACTACCACGGAATTTTGAGCTTGTGCGTAGCCTCTAATATCAGTGAATCAATATATCAGCGATAATCAACGTGGATTCATGCCGAAGTGTTCAACGACCACAAACCTGCTATTAATCACTTCCTTCATCATGGATGTGAATTTCAGCTGGCTCAAAAATGTACGTTGTCTACATGGACCAATCTGCTGCCTTCGACATAATCAACCATGACATCGCTGTGGCAAAACTCGAAAGGCTTAGTTTGACTCCTCCATGCTTCACTGGTTCCAATCGTATCTTTGTGACAGAACTCAAGGTTAAAATTGGCGATAAGCTGTCCTCTTCGTTTCCCAAGGTAGTCATCTTGTCCGCTTATTTTTCTTTTGATTTCAACGATGTCAACCTGTTGCTGAAATCTCATCGATCAGCTAAGCTTTACTGACGACCTTAAAATCGCGTGGGTTCGCTACGAGACGCTTTACAATTACAAGAAGATTTAGAGACAGTACAAAAGTAGTACGAGGTGAACTGTATGCTCTTGAATCCGGGAAAGCGTACCGTTGTCACTTTTTCTGGAAAGAAGTCTCCTATTACCATCGATTCCTTGGGTGGAACTCCTCTGCAAAGAGACAACCAAGTAAAGGACCTTGGTGTGATTCTCGACGATAAACTCACGTACAAACATCACTGGCCGATTTTTCATGGGTTTACCTTCACCCGCACTGACGAAACTACCCATGCAGCATCAATTATAGTAACCCATACCCAAACTCATAGCTCTATCAGTTGAACTTTAAGCGTGATGGCAAAAACAGTGAAGCAACTCCGTTCAGAAGTGTGCGCGTTCAAGGAACGGCACCCCGCCGCGTCAAAAACGGACATCATGCGGCACTTCGTGGACGCTGGATAAGCCCGTTCCGGCATCTACAACATCTTGGCACTATTACACAACAATCAGAGCATCGAAAGAAAACGGCTGAATAAGATGTTCATCTCAAGTTTCCTGGTGAATCGCGACGTGGCGGTGGTGATGGACGACGAGGTCTATCGCACCCTGGATGGCAACGACTGGCATGGAACTTCGTATTTTACTTCCACCAGGAAGGAAGTGAGCTCCGGGGTGAAGTTCATTTCACACACCAAGTTCCCCAAGATGAAGAAGCTGTGGCTGACAATCAGTGAGAGGAGGATGTCAAAGCCGCTCTTGTTTTATAGTACGAAATGCCCACCGGAAGTTGCGTCGTTCATCAAAAAGACGGTGTTAGGGCGGAGACGCGGTGTTCTGGCCTGATCTGGCATCGGCCCACTGCTCGAAGCGATCGTTGGAGGAGATGGAGCGGCTGAATAAAGATGTGGTATCAAGTATCAAGCGAACCCGCCAACTTCCCCCGGCTGCGTCCTATCGAGAATGTCTTGGCCAACCTGAAGCGCAAGATCTACTCCAACAAATTTGTCGCGAAAACTGAGGAGAAAGTGATAAATGTTTTCGTCCGCCATGGTGAATGGTCCGGTTTACTACCGAAAGGCCGCTCGCAAGGGCCTAGAATTTTTTTGCAAGTATACTCAAATAATTACCTGCCATGGGAAATGAATCAAAAGCAGATATCTGTCTTAGATTCTATTTATCACTATAAGAAAAAAAAAAGTCCATTTATTTTAATGCAACCGTTTGGTACGTTCAATTGTACACACGAAAGAATCGATATTGTATTTCAAAATTAACCGAGGAATCGATATTGCATTTCAAAATAGCAACGAGACGAGAGCAGCTCAAGGTCCATCAGTTGACAACGCGCTGGATAGTCTGGCGGTTAGCAGGGTTATTCCATGGCAGGCGACAGAGAGCGAAGCGAATGAACAACTTCTGCACGCGTTCGATTCGGATGACTTGTAAGGTATGGTAAGGGGTCCAGACAGGGACAGCGTATTCCAAAACACTACGTATTAGTCCGCAGAAAAGAGCCTTTAGTGCATGCACGTCAGTCAATTCCAACGCATTCCCACGGATCAAACCGGAACAGCAGAAGCCTCCGCAGTAATGGTTGATATATGCTCGTTGAAACGTAGCTTGGAATCCTTTATCACACCTAAATCTCGAATAGACTGAACTCGCTCCAGTTTAGTATTCGCAGTTTCGTAATAAAAAACCTGCATTAATCCACCGATGGTGAGACTGAACCCTTCTTACATTTCACCAGAATTACGAACTCAAATGTGGCCAATATGGTACTGGATACATATTTTCATCAGAAATTCCAAGAAGATCCAGGAATATTCAAACATTTAGTTTATAAAATGAACTATTTGTCAATCCTGAACATATTGTTTATCGAAGTGATTAAAATATTGACATTAATAGTGTTTAACGACCTATTATATAAAAGAATAATTTACACAAATATTAGAAATTTCGTATATTTAGTCCACAGAATGAATTTTGATTATTAATACTTAATTCTTAATCGTCAAAATTGTGTAGTTATAGTAAATGGAAACTTTGTGTAATTTTCGAATATACTCGTTGCAATTCAAAACCACTCGAGCTAATCGATCCTGAATTCTATAGAGTCGCTTAGTGTGGTTAGTCCGCTGTATGTGCTATACAATGCCCCAGATTTGACACAATAGAATGCAAGCGGCATCGATGGGTGTGAGTGGTACTGTTTGGTTTTGAACTGCAACGAGTATATTTTCATCTCACAATTCGTTGCTCTCGTTCTCTCAGGTATTGTTTTGGTCATATCTCCATGAAGGATTATCCAATCATAATGAAATTTTGACCAGTTATTTGGAGATTTTATAGCATTGGCACCAACAAAACTAAAATCGGTACACAAATAGCTCAGTATGTAATCGGAGACTAAACTGTTTGATTACTATTATAATAGGCCTTCAAGTACTGTTTCGTTCATATCTTCGTAACGAAATGTCCGAATGAAAAAAAATCAATAGCGTTCTATGGGAATGTTGTAGCTTCCATTTGCCGTCAACAGAACTGAAATCGGTTCACAGATGGCTGAGAAACCGATGTGACATTATTTGTAACGCACACACACACATACACACACACACACATACCACACACACACACAGACATGTGCTCAGTTCGTCGAGCTGAGTCGAATGAGTATATGACACTCGGCCCTGTGGGCCTCGGATAAAAAGTCGAGTTTTCAAGCGATCTTAATACCCTTCTATTGATGTAAGAAGGTAAAAAGGGAAGTTAACATAATGAAATTTTGAACACTTATTTGGAAATTTTATAACTTTAATTTGGCGTTAACAAAGCTGCAATCCTGAGCTTCAATTTTGATTATCGATATGGATTCAAGATGCTTAATAAGTACATATTCGTTGAAAATAGTAAATGGAGACTTTGTGTAATTTTCGAATATACTCGTTGCAGTTGAAAACCAGCCACTCGAGCCAATCGATGCTGCTCTAATTCTATACAGTAGCATAGTGTGGCTAGTCCGCTGTATGTGCTATACAACGCTCCAGATACGACACAATAGAATGCAAGCGACATCGATTGGTGTGATTGGTCTTGTTCGGTTTTGCACTGCAACGAGTATATTGTCATCTCACAATTATGTGCTCTCAGGTATTGTTTTGGTCATATCTCCATGAAGGATTATCCAATCATAATGAAATTTTGACCAGTTATTTGGAGATTTTATAGCTTTGATTTGGCACCAACAAAACTAAAATCGGTACACAAATAGCTCAGTATGTAATCGGAGACTAAACTGTTTGATTACTATTATAATAGGCCTTCAAGTACTGTTTCGTTCATATCTTCGTAACGAAATGTCCGAATGAAAAAAAAATCAATAGCGTTCTATGGGAATGTTGTAGCTTCCATTTGCCGTCAACAGAACTGAAATCGGTTCACAGATGGCTGAGAAACCGATGTGACATTATTTGTAACGCACACACACACATATATACACACATACACACACATACACACACACATACATACACACAGACATGTGCTCAGTTCGTCGAGCTGAGTCGAATGGTATATGACACTCGGCCCTGTGGGCCTCGGATAAAAAGTCGAGTTTTCAAGCGATCTTAATACCCTTCTATTGATGTAAGAAGGGTAAAAAAACCTAAATAGTGTAAATTTCTTATCAAATATGCCCGTATATGAAGATGTTGTTAAAGATCGGGGCGACCCCGACGTAATGGTTAGCATCCATACCTCTCACGCCAAAGTCACGAGTTTAAATCTTACACCCGGACAAGTTACGAAAAACACCCAAAAAGGTGCTTGAGTGACTACTCGACGGGAGATGAACCAGCCCGAGGCTGAAAATCTAGATAATACAGGGAAAAAAATGATTTGAAATCGTTTTTGCATAGGGGAGAAAACATTTCAAAATCAGTGTAACGTGAATATTAGGGATCAATTTCCCATTCTTTATGGTTAAAAAATTTGAAAAAATAGTGACAAAAACTCAAAAAGGAGACGTAATTTATGGATCATACCCATATGTTCAAGTGTACAAAATTGATTTGTATCTATGAATCATTTCTATGAGCTGATAGTTCATTATCCATTGTTTTACGGATCATTGACAATTCATTTATGGAACATTTTCAATAATTTATGAATCATGTGTATATATTTCCATGCACACATGCAAACCATTTTTGGATTATTTGTAACAGGTTTATGGGTAACTCGCGCAATTTTAGCGATCCTTCCCTAGATATAACTGTACATTTTTGGCATTGAATTGCTGAATTTTATATAAATTATGCTTTGATACATTTTATGGATCGTATCCATTATATTATGGATCTTGACCAAAGTTTTATGGGTCATGCTTGCTGTTTCGAACGACGAGAAATCAGCACCCTGGTTCGATAGGGTCACCCGATTCACAAGCAGCAAGCTGTCAAGTGACACAAAGGAATTGTGTTGGAATTACAGTCACCGCCAGAAAAAAGTGCCCACCTACCCCAGTTGCCCCTTTTTGTGCAGCAAACTGTAAAATAAGTGAAAGATTCAAAGTTTTGTTGTTTTGATGGCATATTTATTATGTTCTTTTCTTGTCTGGTACAGAAAAAAACACTTGTCCTGCAAATTCATTTCTTTCTTCAAGTAAGATCAAACTATAGTAGAAATTATGCATGTCAAAAAAAAGTGCCCACTTCTTATTTTCTGTAAAAAAAAAAACAAATTGTAGATACAGTCTGTTGAGTGATTAGTAGTTGATGTGTCCTCTCCTGGCCTTCAACAGTTTTTACAAACGTTTCGGCATACTCTCCACCAGATTCTTCAGGTGTTGTGGGTCAAGATCTTCCCAGGCCTTCTCAAGAGCTTGAAAATAGTTATGTTTGTTGGTAACTCCTGTCTTATCAACTCGTGAATCCAAGATGGCCCAAAGATTCTCTATTGGGTTCAGATCTGGACTTGGTGGGGGCCATTCCATAGGTTTAATAGGGCAGGAACGCAAGAATGTCTTGGACTTCTTCGCGGTATGTTTTTGGTCATTATCTTGCTGGAACACAAATTTGTTTTCCAACCCAGTTTTAACAAACGAAACCTCCAAATTCTCACGCAATATGTGGATGTAGGAATCTGCTGTCATAATACCATCGATTTTTACCAAAGCACCAACACCCGCCCAAGAAAACAGCCCCACACCAACACGTTCCCTCCACCAGGCTTAACTGTGCCCTGGATATGTCGATCATGAAGTGCCTCTCCAGGTCTACGCCACATACGAGCTCGTTTTTTGCTGCTGAACAACTCGAATTTAGACTCATCCTCCACAATACAGTCTTCCAATATTCTAAAGGTTTAACAGCATGTTCCCGAGCAAATTTGAGTCGATTCGCTTTGTAGACTTTGCTAATAAAAGGCAACTTCTTACAAAATCTGCTCTTCATACCGTGTTCAGCGATCCTTCTGCGTAGAGTGCTGCCCGAGATCGGTTGTTGAATTACTTGCTTGATCTCCCTGAGTATAACCTTCGGATTTTTCTTAATTCCTCGAATGATTCTCGCATCTGTTCGGGAATCTGTTCTACGTTTCCTTCCCCTTCCTGGGCGATCAGGTACTAAACCACAGGTTTTGTACTTTGCGAAAAGTTTGGTAACCGCTGCTTTGCTGTATCCATAATTTTCACCGATTTTTCGCATCGATTCACCTTTCTCGATGTCACGAATAACACATATTTGGATCTGCAAGGGAATAGTTTTGCATGCCACCGTATTATCCATGGTTATTTAGATAACTCGCACTGAATCTTTCTGACCGACACTGAAATCCGTAAGAAGATCAACATACACATGGAAACGTCAAAACAATTGAGTACGAGGGGCGTTTGGATGTAAAAATTACATACAAATAATATATTTTTAATTGGACACTTTATTATGACACACCAAATTTACACTACGTATACATTTCAAAAATACACATGCATCTTTAAAATACTAATATTATCATGGTAAGAAAAATAAATCAATACGATATAATGAGTTTTTCTATGACTTCAGAGATGAAGCGTGTTCATGAGAAAACTAGGCACTTTATTTTGGCGGTGACTGTATTTACCTAGACAAACACAGTTACCTAGAGAAAAATGATTTACCTAGACAAACACAAGTAAGTTTGCATTCATTATGCTCTTTTCTTGTACAAGTAAGTTTACATTCAACGAGAAAAAAATAATATTGAATTGTTAAAACTTAGTCAATAATGAATAAACTTCCTAATTAAAACTGTTGGACAGTCGACAAGCTACCACTGAGGATTATAAATGTTATTAAATTTATGATATTGAGGAAATAATTTAGCACTTATTGAATTAATAAAAATGCAGCTAAATGCAGTTTACATGAAATGAACTGAGGCGCCAATTTTTTTACCTAGAATTTATTGACCTGTTTCATTTAGGGCCTGTTAAAAATTTATGTATAGGCCCTGTACATAAACCACGTAGACTCATTTTTGAAAATCTCAGACCCCCCTCCCTCTCATAGACTTTTCTCCATACAATTATTTGAATTTTTGTATGGAGCATAGACATTTGTCACCCCCCCCCCCTCCCTTGCCCCAGAAAAGTCTACGTGGTTTATGTATAGCCCCTTACTAGAAAACGCGTCCAGATACAGTTCAAGCGAACGCGGATGATAAAAAAACGAAGAAAAAAAATTAGCCTTCTTTTTGCCGTTAGTTTAAGGATAGAGTTTTACCACAGAGAACAGACATGCAGGCTCGAACATTTTTCCCCTAATGTACTGTGTAAACTTTTAAAAGCAAACCGTTGGAAAAACATCGCCGCCTAGTCTAGGTTTCACCAAACTAAAATTGACAGGCTATCAAATCTCAAGGTGGACAAGTGGCGCCATACAATTCACCAAAACTAATGAAAACAAGCTGTAATTTTAAAATGGCAGTTACAGCAATTTACACACGGTGGGCACTCCAGCCTGTATGTCTGTTCTCTGTGGTTTTACTGTATTTGATGGGTTCATTAAGAACCCACTTGCTTGTAAATTTATGTTTACGATGTGTAAACAAAGATAACAAACATCCAATCTGTAGTGCCCTTCGTGTGTGAGTTTCTGTAACTGTAATTTTAAAATTACAGGTCACTTCCGTTAGTTTTGGTGAATCGTATGTGCGCCAGCCTGCGCTCCTCGAGATTTGACTGTCGTTGACTTCGCTTTTAACAATACATAGTAAATTGGTAGAAAAAATGTCGAGCCTGGATTTCTGTTCTCTGAGGTGTTAGAACTCGTTCTTAAAATAAGATCGATAAACATCACATCCAGTTAGCCAGGAATAAACGAAATTCTGTGTGAAATTAAATTATGTTTCGTATGAAGCATAAACAATCAGCATACGCAGCTAAAACATTTCGTAGCCGGTAGAAAAATGTACAGGAACGACATGACAGGAAAATGTAAAATGTTACCGAAACAATTGTTAAACGTAGTACTCTTACCATCACTGCTCATGAGTACGTTTATTTGATAACAAATAGCCCCAAGTATCTCCCGGAATCAAAAGCAACCTAGCGCAACGGTAAGGCAATTTGAATTATGTTTAGCAATTGAGTGATGAAATGTTGTTATCCACTGTAGCTCTTTAATTATTTTTCCCGTCAACTAGCATAATGAGAATTAAAAGCTCCAATATTCATTAAGCAGAACTTCAATCACTTACCTGAAACGTCCAGAACACAGCGAACCGTATAACATTTCTTCGGTTGTCCTCAAACTGTTTATCGCGTCCGATTTTCACAATTCGATAGAGCAGATATCCCGACAATCTCGCACCCCATAAGCAAACAAACACGGTCACCATCAGCTGTCGACTATCGTAAGGCTGCAAAATGGAGAAAGAGAAGCAAAAAGACATCTTTTATGTAAGTTATAAGACCATATATACGACCACGACTGGCCGGAAGACAAATATTGTGCACGCCATGATAGAGCGGCATAGCATCTATAGAGAGATCTACAATGTGTTGGCGAAATGGGACGAAGATTGCGAAGTGTAGCAGGGATAAATCAGATGCATGGCTATGTAGCCGCCTTACTGAGCTAGCTATTATGATTATTCAAAGATGAAATATTGGTATATTTGCACCAACGTCAACAACTACGCCATAATCCACATAAGCGCATGCAATCATCAAGCAACTGTTCAATGTTTGCCGGCAAACAGAGCGGATGCTAGTTGAAATTGGATGGACCAAAATTGAGCGAAAAATAGCCAATACATTCCACTCAAACTGATTTAATCTTGCTGATGCAAGCAATGTGCATTGCAAAGTTGCATCTAGCATAAAGGAAATGATCACCTTGTTAGTTCGTTGTTGGAAATGTGCACTCGAGTAGAAAATTTAATTATCGAATCGTAGTAGATTTTCGTTTATGTGATTTCAATGATTGAATTATATACAATACTGCATATATCATTATAGCAATTCATTAAATTTATGATATGATTTACGTTTACTGCCCGTGTTCCGCCAAACTGTTCATTTATGAGCAGTGTGGTCTGGGCACTTAATTGGACCACCAATGAACTCTTTATTGAATTCTTATGTGCTTTAAGGTTCCGACTGTTGCCAGGTGTTGCCAACACGATAATGGAATTGAATATGCCAACTATTGATCTTCTCATTGAATTTCATGTGATTTCAGGTGTCACATGACGTGGACTTATAACGTGATTGAGACCAATTAGAGACTAATAGTACGTTCACACTACAGGTTATATTACGTGATATAGAGTATTTTGATATCAGCAACTAAACATCTAGTTTTCACTGGAAATAATGTACATGTCATTTGATATCAAGATACTCTATATTACGCAATATAAGCTGTAGTGTGAACGTACTATAACGGTGCATATTTTCCAGAATGGGTTTCTGTG
The DNA here is from genome assembly GCA_034211315.2 of Aedes japonicus. Classification (NCBI taxonomy): domain Eukaryota; kingdom Metazoa; phylum Arthropoda; class Insecta; order Diptera; family Culicidae; genus Aedes; species Aedes japonicus. The sequence goes on along the minus strand of JASCZW010017587.1, from coordinate 1,582 downwards.
TTAATTTAGGAGCCGGTCGACCATTCCCAGAAACATTTCAAAGTATTACAAGAGACTACAATACCTTTTATTTTGCGTTTGTTTCATGTGAATCGGTCCACGTGTTACTGAGATACTCTTACTTACTTTGTTACGTCACAGACATACAAAAACACACATACATACATCATTAAGGGCCGGTCGACGCCAGTTGAAATATGCCCAAACAAGCTAGAGGTAATCTTGGAGCGTCTCTTCCTGAAGCCGACGACCTGGCCACCATCACCATGCGGCAAAGATGAACAAGCTATTGTCGAGCATCGGAAGTGTCCAATGACAAGCTTGTTGAAAGCCTGGGTTCATGACGGTCCTGTAGAAGTGCCTGGATAAGGCAACTTTCTGGAAATGTGGAAGATCCAGAAGCTGGTATGCTGATGCTGATGCTAGTGGATGCGATTCGGACAGCACTTGAGAGTGCTGAAAAGGTGTCAAAACAGATGCGAAGAGGAGATCGATACAGCGCCGTAGTCACCATACACGTGAAAAATGCATTCCACAGCGCTAGCTGGGGGACCATGGCCACAGCGTTGTACAGAATGCTGGTTCCCGACTCATTGTAAAAAATCCTGAACAGCCACTTCCAGAACAGAATCTTGGTGTACAAGACGAACGAAGATCAACAGTCAATGCGGGTGACCGCGGGCGTTCATTAAAACTCCATTCTCCATCAAGCCGTTTTGAACAGGATGTATGATGGCGTCTTGAATCTGCGGTTGCCTTGAAATGTGAAGATCGCAGGTTCGCGTATGACGTCTACATAATGGGTGAGACGCTAGAAGAAGTGCAGATATTGGTGATTGAGACCATAGATACACTAATAGGCAAAATAAAGTGCCCACCTCTTCGTTTTTTCAATTTCTCTCATTTGGTTCAAATTAAAGTAAACACAGTGTAGTTTTTTTTTCTTATTTTATTTTTTATATTCTTTTTAAGTTCCACTTATGGAATACTAAAAAAAAGGAGTTTTACTTAAAGAAAAAAAATCAATTTGTGTTGAAAAAAACCTGCATTAATCCACCGATGGTGAGACTGAACCCTTCTTACATTTCACCAGAATTACGAACTCCAATGTGGCCAATATGGTACTGGATACATATTTTCATCCGAAATTCCAAGAAGATCCAGGAATATTCAAACATTTAGTTTATAAAATGAACTATTTGTCAATCCTGAACATATTGTTTATCGAAGTGATTGAAACATTGACATTAATAGTGTTTAACGACCTATTATATAAAAGAATAATTTACACAAATATTAGAAATTTCGTATATTTAGTCCACAGAATGAATTTTGATTATTAATACTTAATTCTTAATCGTCAAAATTGTGTAGTTATAGTAAATGGAAACTTTCGTGTAATTTTCGAATATACTCGTTGCAATTCAAAACCACTCGAGCTAATCGATCCTGAATTCTATGAGAGTCGCTTAGTGTGGTTAGTCCGCTGTATGTGCTATACAATGCCCCAGATTTGACACAATAGAATGCAAGCGGCATCGATGGGTGTGAAGTGGTACTGTTTGGTTTTGAACTGCAACGA
>JASCZW010017586.1:0-16823 GCA_034211315.2 Aedes japonicus | reverse complement strand
GAAATATGATATCAACATACTGTATATCAGTCCGGAAGCTACGCTTTCAATCCGCTCGGAAATGCCATTGGCGAAGCTGTTCATAATACTTATCGCTTCGGAGGAAACTACAGTATCGGAGTTAAAATGCTTCAGTACCCGGTAGATGTGGTGCTATACGATTTCTTCTTCCGAACCTTGCTGCTGGAACTGTTTGCCTTCCGAGGTGGTGGAGCGAGAAAGCACAATAAGAGCATATCCTGTTGATATGATCGACCACCTGGAGATTATTATCCTTATTGCGTTGTAGATCTGTTTAGGTTCTGGTCTGTTTGGGAATTTGAAATCTAACATTGCCGATAAACGTCTAGGTCGAATTAGTGCTAATGGAACGTAAGACCGCCATTAGGAAGTAAATATGTAAAAATCAATTGGCAAATCCTTAGATAGCATTTGGTGGCCCTGAAAAGGGCCGTTTGGTTTTAATAATGATACGGCCCAGATGTTTTTCTACGATGGTTGAGAGGGCCAGTATATTTAACGCGTAGAAGATAGTTATGGAACCACATACTTAGCAGCCATATGCTGTGACATTTCATTTATCGAATGGTAGGGACTCTATGCAAGGCACTAGAACGTGAGAAACACTTTCAAGCACTGATTGGAATTTGAAGAAAACATAACCAGCATTCAATAGCTAGATATAAAAGAATGATGACTGTTACAGGAAATCATCACATGCCAGCAAACAGCGGGCAGCGATTGCCAAAAAGCAAACTTCAAACAGATTATTTAGCTATTGGTTATGTTCAATACTGAATCATTTTATGAAATATTTATTACATTCCGCGAGCAATTAATCCGCTGTGCACAACTAGGAACTACAACGAACTATCCCTACCCTCTATACTATAAATCTGTACACATGCTCGGTCTGAAGGTTTGAAGTTCGGCGCGAATTATCCGTTCTAGAATTTTGTTCGTAGGTTGGTTGGTTGCTCGTGCCAGCACAAGAGAAAATGTCAACCCAACAAACTCTTTAGTAGACAAACTGATTTGGTCGTGCTGAAAAGAACGAATTTAGTTGACGAGTGACAAACAGTTCACGATTGAACTTGGGCTTTTTTGTCTTGGTTCAGCTCCTTGTCGTTGCGGGTGGTCATCTGCAGGTGACTTGGGATGATTGATTCTTGTCTCGTTGTCACGGGTGGCTTTTTTCCGCCAACTCGTAGGCTTCAGCAGCTATGTTTCTCACATCGAAGTTGAGGGGAACATTAACGAAGTTGATGGCAACAACAACGAAGTTAACGGCACCAACGCCAACTGCCTGCCAGTGCACCCTCCAGGATGCTTTCTGCCGCCAATTGCGTTCCTACCGCCACTGCACAGCTCCACGGCTGCCGAAAATCTAAATTAAAATGCGAAGGTGTACCCATTATATAACATTCATGGCTGCCTAGGAGACGTTCCTTACTTATATATGAAATCTGTGCTAGGAAGTACAGTGTATTTGGTAATTTTACTTAATCGACATTCTAAGATATCACCTGAGTTATTTTAATTAGTTTACTGTTAAAAATCAGCTGTTTTCATTTAGAAACTGTTTGGAGAAATGACAAAGATATTAACGCTCAAAACCTGACCGCATTTCGTGACGGTCGCAATAGATATGTTTTTAAATTGTATCCCAGTATAAAAACAAAGACGTAGTCCTACGTCAAAAAAATTGCCATCGATTGCTTTATAATGTGCCTTTAAAAAAAACTTGCATATTCCGTTATGACCTTGCAAACTTGCTCATGATTACATAAATACATAACCTGCGCAGCACGTTTGAAGATATTACATCCACCTCGAAAACCACCTGTATTCGTTTAGTAGGAGCTGAGAAAGATGAACACATTATCTACATGGAATATGTTAACGAAATAATGATTAGTTGTATTCAATTAGTGGAAATTTAAATTGGCGGTGCTAGGATGACGAACAAGTTGCTGAAAGGTCTGCCGAAGAAATACGATCCGATGATGATTCTAGGTTTGGAGTCGTCGGGAGTTGCACTTATAGCGGACAAGGTTGACAAGCAGTTCGAAATTAACCGAAATGATGGTACTTTCTATTCCAATCAGAAACCTTCAAGGAAGCCGGTGGACAAATCTGCTGTGAAGTGCTTTCGGTGTAAGAAGATTGGACACTCTGCGTCCAAGGGCCAGAGAGAGTGGGCAGTGAAGCATAAAGATAAGCGTGGAAATCACAAGGGAAATGCGGAGAATGTTTGCTGCGTTCAATACGGTAGAATCATCTGCTAGAGCCAAAGACGAATTGATATACCCACATGTGCCGAAACAAGAATATTCTAAAAGAAGCATCAGAAGCGTCAGCGATGATCAATGTGGTCGCAAAGGTTGCAGACGTGCCAAAGGATCCTGTGAAGCTGGGAGCGGATGGCGATGGTGTGACATTCCAAGTAACAATTTTAGTTTTATTCCAACCGTATAGCACTCCTCCCGCCTTTGTTGATAGACTTTAAAGCCGGCATTTGTACAAAGTGGCCCACTCTATAGACGGTTGGGAAAACAAGTTAATAAAACCTTTTGGACTCTTTAAGGTCTCATAATAAAGATTTCGAAAATGTTCTAATAAAAGATGTCATGACCACTTGAGAACCTTTATAAAACCTATTGACTGCCATGAAAACCGGCATAAGGCCAAACGGCCACAGAAGTGAATATTCGCTGTAATATTGTAGTTGGTTTTTGTTGTTCTGCTTTGTTCGATTCTCTGCTTTTCTGATTCATTTAGCAGTAAATAATAAGACAATTAACTCCAGCAAAGCTGGCTGGTTTTGGCAATGTTAGTTGGGATGGGATCTGGCGATGAACGATGTGTTCCGGACTTGGCAATAAATTAGCTTTTTGTTAGTAAGATGGTCCAAAAAGGGTATCGCGTAATGTTCATGAAGGTAAATTGTAAGATACGGGATTCAAGGAACAACGTGGTAGAGCTTGGTCGAGAAGTGGACGGACTTTACAAGCTAGTTGAAACGAAGAATTTTTCTACGAATTTAGTCTAACCCAATGACAAATTCGAACTGTGTCATCGCCGAATGGGGCATTTCCTTGCGATAGAAATGAAACGACTATGAGAGCTGACAACTTGAGTGGAGTTTGAAGCGACGGATTCTTTGCAATGTGTTCCATGTATTCAGTACAAGCCTCATCGTCAATCATTCAATCCAAGAGGACATCGAGTACATCAAATGTAGGAGTTGATACGTTCTGATTTTTGCGGTCCGATGGAGACGGCAGTGATTGACGGTTGTTTCTATTTTTCGACCTTCATTGATGATGCAAGTCGAAGAACTGTCGTTTATTTCCTGAAATCGACAACAGATGCTTGAAAAATTTCAAGATTTCAAGGCGTACGTGGAACACTTGACAGGAGAACCTATCAAGGTTATTCGTACTGATAACAATCGAGAAAACAACCACATCGAAATAAAAAGTCGGTCGTTGGATGTGACCTTGGCAATCAGCTGCTCTTCCGTTTTGACCACGAAATTTTTGGAGTAGATCCTCCGACTGAGGTTCGGCCTTGTGAGGCTTGGCAGTCTTCGGTACAACGTATATCTTCAACCGGTCTATTCTCTCTAGTGATCTCTTGGCTTAATGGTCCTGCCAAACGACTACTTTGCGTGATACATCTTGATGAAGAAGACGCTTCCGCGTAGCAATGTCCATCTTGCCCAGGTTCTTTTCCGCCGTTAAGCTGGTTCCACCAAACTATCCCCCAAAGGCGCGGAGTGATGAAGCATTCTGTCCCTCGGTCTTTCTTTTCATCTAGTTCTGCATTTTCGAAGCTCTCACCATTCTCCAGAATTGATAGAATGTTGTAAATTAACTTCAGAATGGATAGGGCCTAGAATGAAAACCTCGACATAAACGTCGTCGATAACGTCACCGCCGTTCGACAGACACATTCCAAAGAAAGTCTCTCCAGCCTCGAAAAAAGTAACCTGAAAGACAGATACCCTGCGCAGGCTGAAATCGAAAAAGACGGTTGCTTCACGTAGATATTCGAAACACTAGTTGATAGCATGACAGAACCATTACGTGAAGCTCAACCATCGATACAAGCAGCTACTTCTCGGCTCACCAATGCAAGCTGCAAAGCAAACTGAAGTATAATCCTAATTCGTTCAGGCGAGACATCAATGAGCAATTCTTGGAGAACGGTTTACCTTCATCCATCTCTTGTCGACATCTGTAGCATGTTCTCGGAAAAGTTTGCTGATGTTTTCCGTAACGATGCCCTCCAGCCGCAGCAAATCAAAGTTGCTTCGAATAACGTCCCTTTTTCTGACCGATATTTCAACGCAATCCCTATCGACGATGCAGATATCATCGCTGCTGCAAACAAGTTGAAGACGTCGAGCACTGCTGGATTGGACGGTATTCCATTCGTGTTTCTAAAACATTGCATTGATTCTATCTATCGGTCATCATTGACGACCGGTAAGTTTCAACAGTTGCTTCACGTGAAGCAATATATCAGCGACGATCAACGTGGATTCATTCTGAAGCGTTCAACGACCACAAACCTTCTATCAATCACTTCCTTCATCATGGATGGGATTTCAGCTGGTTCACAAACGGACGTTAACTACATGGACCTATCTGCTGCCTTCGACAGAATCATCCCTGACATCGCTGTGGCAAAACTTGGAAAGCTTGGCTTTGGCGCATCCTTGCTTGACTGGTGCAAATCGTACCTTCGTGGTAAAAAATGGCTGCCTTGTGGTACACCGGACGGCACCTTGTAGCTGCAGGAATATACAGATCCAAGCTTGATGTAGCCAGATCTACCATAGAGATAGGTTTTGTGTTAACTCATGCGGTACCTTGTCGAAGGCTTTGGAAAAATCGATGTATATACTGTCAACCTAGCATCGCTCTTCAAGACGACTGTTGAGAGTGCTGACGTATGACATGTGGTTAGTGATGGTTGATCGATAGAGCTCAGAGGGGTCTGCTGCTGATAAAGTAGGCCTTGAGAAATTAATCGTGTTCGATTGCAAGCTTTCCACCAGATTCTGGGAAACCGGTGGGGAATCCGATGTATAAACGCTTTGGAAAAAGTCAGCGATAAGCATTGCAGATTCAGTAGTGTCGTGAGATGTGGCACCAAGCGAGATTTCTACGGGTATAGTTTGGACGCTCCTCTGTTTTTAATGAAGTTCCAGAAAGATGACGGATTGGCCTTCACATCATCTTGAATTCGAAATACATATTCACTGAAAGAAGAAGCTACATCAGCGTTGTATCCAGTCTCTAGCTTTTGAGGAAGAATCCGGTTTGATGAAGTTCTGTGCCGAAAAATCGACGACGAGCTCTCCGAAGAATATTCCAGAGATGTCGTAAATCAGCATTCCACCATACTTGTCTGTAAGATCGGCGAATAAAAGCTCTGTGAACAGGAGTGTGCCGGCTTATAGAATCAAACATCTCGTAAAAACAGATACCTCTAGATTAACGTTGGATCAGTTGAAAAGATGTCCCCAGTTTTTCGAGCTCAATTCGTCACAAACAGCATTGTAATCACAACGGTTACGGCTAAAATCGTAGTCCTGTTCATGGGGTATCGATGGCTGGGGATACTCAAATCGACGCATGTCAAACCGTAGGACGAATGGGTTAAGATGGCGATCAGGTTTTGATATGGTTGAAGGGACTTTATTCACTACCACACTGCTGCCATTATTCACGAAGGTCAAATCAAGCAATCTTTCGTTGATGTTACGGATGTCATAATTTTTCTGAAGTCCGCTGGCCACCATGCTCTCAGTTAGCGCAAGCTCCTGCTCGAAGAAGCGTTTGTTGGTAAGTAACCACCGATATCTTCGTCGAAAGCCCACGACAAATGTGGAAGGTTGTAGTCGCCAACAATCACAACAGTATCACTCACAGCGGCAGCATTTAAAATGTGTAAGACAGCTTCAGAATGCCGGATGTAGCGTTCGGGTTCGCTGTTAGGTCTCAGATGTATACCAGACACGTAGACTGATCGATCTGCAAGAGACACTTTCACAGCGACCTGCTCAAGTGACTTGCCTCCATTAAGTCGAACGGGAACACTTTGTAAACAGGATTTTACTGCAATGAGAACCCCTCCGCCACGTTGAAGTTGACTGGTAGCGGAGCTGCGGTCACAGCGGTAAATGTTGTAATTCCTAGCTTACTCGGAGTTGCTCACGCACGCAAGTGCCTCAAGATTTTCAATTTCTTCGCTCCGGGGTGGAGTTGGCAGTACGAACAAACCATGGAGCTTAGTTGCTTGACTGTTTTCGTCATGGCTGCTGCAAATCAGCTGATAATGCTGTCAATTCGTCTTCTGTACACAACTGTGCTGCTACGATCGTCGATACTTGGATGGATTCACCACGAGGTGGCAGGATAATTGCAGCGAAAAACGTCAAAATTAGACCATTTTTTCAATGCATACCTGATCGGTAAATCCGAAATCAGAGAAAAGCCTTGCTACTTTTGCAGTCTTTTGAAATAATCACACTTTCATTTGTTACATACTTAAGTCATTCATTTTGCAGTGATTGTAATTGTTTCTAATATTTTGAATATTCTCATAAACTTTGGATTCCTGTTTCAAATGTTCTCGAGAAAAAAGCAAGCTAAAGTACCTACCTTTTCGATTTTCGATTTATTTCGATTTCCTGCCGATCACGTTGCGCTCTAGTTCACTTCACTTGACGATCAACATTGTATCTTGAATTTTTGCTGGGATAAGTAATAAGCTCATCATGCATAATTGATTCGGCTTCGACCTTCACGCGAAACTCGATTTGATTTTCAAATTTCCTTGAATGACAAATGCTTTATCGACGGGCGTCCAGCATCTTGGTTTTTGGGTTTTTCACTTTAGAACTGTTTGTGATTCGCTAGGATCAGCACGTTATTCAATTGAAGATGCTTTGCGCAACAAAAGATCATCGAGTAGATCATGGTTTTTTTTCTGACGGTATGATTTATAAACTCGGTACATTTTCGTTTCAGGATGAGGAGTTTAAGAAAATGGGAGTCGAATGCGTTCGTAAGGCGTATGCTTTGCTCGAGTCTACGGGTTGGAAGGTTGAAAAGATCACTTCCAAAGGAGATACCATACAAAGCTGCACTCAGGAAAATGTTGGGAAGGTCTACAAATTGACGGTATGACTTCTAAGCTTACAATTATTTCGTGACATTAATGATTTTGCATCCTAAATGTAGGCCAAAATTCACTACCCAGCTAAGAAGTTGCTCCAAGAGCTTTACTATAAAATCGAAGAAGTTCCAAGCTGGAATCCAACACTGCTGGAATCGAAGATTATTCGGGTAAGTTGTCTAATATCTAAAACACCTCGGTGATGTACTCAAACAAAGTGCATTGCAGAAAATCGATAGCCATACGGATATTACGTACCAGGCGACCATTGGTGGCGGGGGCGGTGTGGTGAAGTGTCGAGACTTTGTGAATCTAAGATGCTGGCAGTTGTGTCGCGAAGGACGGGTAATTGAGGGTGTGGATTTGCATCCGACAAATTCGCAAGCACCCATGCTGACTCCCGTTAAGGAGGAGGCTGATGACGACGTCATTGGTGATGAACAGGATGACGGTGACAGTGATGACGAGTGTATACTGAACAAGGCATCGCCGAAAATAACCAAATCGTGTAGCGAATTCAAGCTAGAAAGTAGTAGTGTTAGTGGAAGCTACGACCAGAAGACCAAGACGGCGTTTTCTACGCTAAGCAAAAGTCTTGGTGCGCAGGACTTCCAGCATGGTGGTGGTGGCGGTGCGAATTCCGATCCAGAGGATGTTTTCTCTGATGCCCTGACGGAGCATCTGGATCGAACGAATGATTCTAGGGATGCGGTTGAGAAAACCCGGAGACGCCCAAGGGTAAACGATGAAGTTCAGAAAGGTGGAAAAGTGTACGTCAGTGCAGCTATTAGTATCGCGTATCCAAGTGCTCCGGTTTCAAATAAGTATATAAGGTTTGTTACTGATTACTCATGTTATGTGTGGAGACTCCTAATGCAATAGCTTCATTTTCAGAGGTGAGAACAAAGTTTCCTGTTGGGCGATGCGTGAGATTGAAAACCAGAAAGAATACTGTATATTCGAGTGGCTTCTATGTCTGGATTTAAAGGGATACATTCCCCGTTACGTGCTAGATACTGTAAGAACTAAGCGTTATTTGGCAACTAATAGTAACTAATCACCTTCTATTTTGAGTTGCAGGCCTACACAACTCTGATGCAAGACTACATGACTCATCTTCGCAACTATGTGGTGGAACTTCGGAAACAAGGAAAAGTGCCTACAGCTGCCGACAACACGTCCGCACCAATCTCCGGTGGTTCTGAAGCTTCCTAGTTTACCGTTTAGTCAAAAAGACTTTTTTTTAATACTATTCTAGATCAGTTAATATATTTATTTTCCGGTTAAGTTTGCAATTCCCTCTCAAATTATACACAATAGACCTAGTTCCTTATTTGTTTCTTCCGATGAGACTCTCCCAATTCATTTTGCATGCTCTGGTCAGAAGCGATTAAAGTGCACATGATTTATTTTATTACGATCCTCCAATTATAATCGTATTGTTTATCTTCCATGAGCATGATGAAAATAAACTGTTATTTTAGTATAATTCTACTTGCAATCCATAGCTGATCAAAATGTTTTTTTTATTCGCAATAGGAATTGTGTATGACTGAAATTAAAATGTTTACAACTAGGTAGGAAACGGCTTAAGCACTCAAGACTCTATTCCAAGCACGGGTTAAACGTTAACCTACAACGCTCAATTTTTTGCAGTCTGGTGCTCCATGTAGTAAAAAATCATACTGCAAGAAATGAGCGTTGTAGGTTAACGTTTACCCTGTGCTTGGAATAGGGTCTGGGGGTGCTTAAGCCGTTTCTTACCCTAACTAAACTTTCGTTGAAGATGCTTCAATAACGAAGAACCAAACTCATATGACAACATTCGCAATCAAAATCGTTTTTCCTGTGTCGTATTTTGTAATGTGTGATATAAATAAATTTATTTTAAGCTAGTGAAGCGGAGAAAATGTTGCGTCAATAAACTTCGAAAATCAAATCAATCTGATGGGAAGAACCAGAATACAAATAAATCAACGCTATGTTATTATTCCCCTGTTTATAGTAGAGGACGATTCTCTTGCATTTTATTATAACACTTGACTTTTAGAACATAACATTTCGTCCACCTCTCATCATAGTTCCATTTACGGCTGTCTGTTGCAATTCTTCTGTACACTGATGATTAATGACTCGATTGGGATTATGAATGTGCTTTATAAAGGCGAATATTGGTAACCTCAGTTCACCATCTTCCCGTTCAATGTAGGATATGGGCTTTCCAGGAAACGATGCGAGATTGAACTGTAACCTATGTATGCTTCGTCGGTGGTGAATATTTCTACTTCTGTTCCTGGGCAAACCAAGATTGGCATGCTTCCGCTGCTATTTCGCACATGGTTGATAGGACCTTTGCGTTGCCCTCGTATTCTGTTCGAAAGGATGAAAAAAGAATATTAATTAAAGTAACCAAATTCACGGTAAACTTCGATGCGTTAATCACGACACAATAATATCGGTGACAATAGTACTTACCAACGGAGTTTCCATTACGCTTGCCAAAGATGCTTCCGTTGAACGGTGGTTTCCGGTAGCCGGCTTCAGTTGTGCTGCTGAGGGCCAGCACAATCAGCACCACCAGAACCAGAGAACCGATCATCTTGATGCAAACCATGTCGATAAGAATTATTTTGGAAATTCTACTATAGAATACGAAGGACAAAATGCTGGGGAGAGCTGTTTGAGTCGTTGAGATGAATTGCACCACCGAACTGATGCTGGATGAACACTTTCACAGGGCTTATATACTCAAAAAGAAATTCCGTGTTGGCTGACAGTAATCAGTGCATCATAATCCAAGCTAAAGCTGGAAATCCCAGCATCATTACGGCAATTCCCTAAACAATCTACGACACAAAATAAAAGGCGACTGCGCCTGCAATTAGCAAAGGGAGGGAGATATATTTAATTAATTATCACGGCATTATGTGAACTGAAGGGTTACTGCCTCCTTGAGAAGGAGCCGTGCGGGTGATGAACGGTTCCATTTAAGTTCAAAGAAAGACATTATCGCAAATTGTGGTACGTATTTTTAAAACTTAAAGTGTCCTAAGCAAATAACGAACCGTCTGAAGGTCAAACGTTGCTGGGCATTGTTTGTTTCTGCCGCGACCAATTTGATATTTACATATACTGCCGGTATTTGCCTATCAGTCTTATGGCACTTTCCATCATATTGAGAAATGAGCCGATAAAGTTCCCGAACGCGCTTTACATGCAGAACCACAGAAAAAAATTAATTCTAAAGAAAGCTGCAATCCACTCGGAAGTTATATCTAGATACATCGCTGTAATCAATCTAAAGGAATTTTATCGAAACTAAGTTGCTACAGCAACAAAATGTGCGAAGTGGCTGGGATCGATGCCCACTCTGGTCTGGTCTAGAAAAAAAATTCATGAAGGTAAATGTCTTTACTTCCTATTGAGAAATCCAAGTAGAGCTTAATTTAGACTAAACATCGTAGTATCTTAAACTAAAATTGATAACAACTCTCTGGCTGTTTTTTAAACTGCATGAAATTTGTCATTATCGTCGATTTTCTTATATTTTTGTTACCAATTACTTTGCTTTGACAGCTCGAAAACCCATTTTTAACGAGCGCCATTTACGACATTTAACCTCACTTTTGCGTTACCTGGATTCCTCCATGAGAACAAGCAAAAACTAATTGTGATACACTTTTACGAGCGGATTACGTCCATTAATTATGGCACGCGAAACTCTACTTTTTATGACTCGACCCCCCCCCCCCTTCCCCATTGTCACGTTTTTTGTATTAACCTTAAATTTTGTTGTATGGATTGTCACCATTTTGATTAAATAAAATAAATTAAATTTGACACTTTGTTAAATTGTCATTATGGAGCACAAACGAATTTCACTAGATGAAGCGTATTCTTTGACAGATATTTCGTCTGCAAAGTCTGCAGACTTCAGCTTGGAGCAAATCTTTCTTACATACTACGATACTTCTGTGTACGTGAGTAAGGCTTTATTTATAACTTTTGAAATCTTTATTTATTCTTCTAAATCTAATTCATCCCCCTTCCACCCCTCCCCAACCGAATGCAATGCAACTATACCAACGCTTTTTCCAATTTTCAAATCATGTTTTCGGAATGGCCATCAGTTCTTCGATTCGGCTTTTATGTCTTCAATCGGATCAAAACCGTATCCCCGAAGAGGTCGTTTAAGTTTGCTGAGCAGTCAGAAGTCACACGGTGTTAAATCAGGCAAATATGGTGATTGCGCAACGATATTGGTTGAATTTTTGGCGAAATGGTCACGAAGAATTAATGCAGTGTGAGAAGGTGCATTATCGTGGCCAGAGCTGGTAAATCTCACGACCATCATGTGACGGTGAAAAAACAGGCCATCTCACTGTCACGAGAAGAAACGAACTATCATGAGCTTTCTTGTCAATCTCACACCATCATGTGGTCATGAGATTTTTTCTTATACGATTTTGTTTCACAAATTTCTAATTAATTCATTTTAATTAATTAGCCAAGTAATAATATGTTATCGCTAGAGTGGAAATTTAATTTGAAGTTTTGTGATGAAACTTACAATTATATCAATAAATGTGCTTGTAATAGCGATGACCAAAACACTATCACGTGCTGTCATGACGAAAAAATCGATGAGATATAGAAGAAAATCTTCGTCATCGTTTTCTCGCCCGATGAGATTTTCAGACGTAATTCGGTTAAAATCGTTAGTCATTTTTCATTAAAAATGACATTTGCCAGCCCTGATCGTGGCAGAGATGCCAGATACTTTTCTCAAAAGTCTGTATCAATCTCATAGAAATGTCTGTATTTGTCTGTATAAGGTTTCTAATTTGTTGGGTTTAAGTTGTTTCAATGAGCATGAGCATGAGCATGATTGACTGCTTGCGGTTGCTACTCTGTTATTGCCAGATCGGCTGTTATTACACAGAGAACCAACAGATGATGTTTGGGACTAACAGTCATCCTCAATGTGTAAAAACTGGCGATCTAGAATTTAAAAAAGCAATACCAGCGCCGGCCGCATCCATGCAGGTCAAATAAGGATAGGGTAGGAGTATGTTGACGTGATACTCGCTTTGATGGAAGCCGAGAACACCTCTGCACTTTCACGAGAACTCACTGGGATGTTGGATATATGGGGTAGGGTTAGCAGCATGGTTCGTTTTGGTAAACGGAACGCTGAATTTAGGTAGGGATATCATTTTGATAACCATAAGATTTTAGATGTTGTTTCTGGTTTATTCTCCAGACATCTGGTTGACCGGAGATGTACAGTATAATTATTTAAAATTTTGATTCCGATTTAGGCCAACAGAAAATATGAATGCTATTGGGGTCAGGCACAAGTGTGCGTAATTCACAGTACTGCAGCCGAATTCCCGTGTTCAAAGAAAAATATCAAAAATGTCTTCAAGAAAAGAAATTCTCCTAATCTCTTTCTCTTCAACCAATTTTCTTCTCTTTCAATCGAATTCCGAAACATTGAAGAGAAAGTGAAAATAATTATTTCGCTTGAAGAAAAAAAAGTGCTTTTCGTTATGACCGCTAGATGGCATTAAGAAATTGTTCTCAAATGATAGTTCAAAACGTCCTGTTGCTCATTGGATTTTAACGACATATTAGCATAGACTAACTCTAAGACCAGTAGGTCCCATACAAAAACGATTTTTTTCTTGGCTCAGTCAGTACTAGCACATCGGTCCCAAGCTTGGTCCCAAGCTTAATAATGCGCCCCTCATAATGAACTCACACGAACACACTCTCAAAAATTCTGTCAAAATAACACAGCAAATCAAAACAAAGGCGCAAATATGTATAGCAAGGTGCTGGCTTCAAGGTGTAATTCGGACCAAGGGGTTCTACAACAGTGTACCAATTTCAAATCGATAGTTGCATATTGATTGTTGATATTAGTCTATTCTTAATAATATAGTTTAAACTACGCAAGTAATAGTACGCCAAGTGACTCAAACCGGTACGTATATACACTTAATTGATCTGTCATCAAATGACAAAATCAAAACCGACAGAGCGGAGAGAACGGATTGGTCAAGAAGAAGCGAGATATTCTTTCGGAGCTCGAGAATATGATTCTTACTGTCATGCTGAAATATACATTAGACGGGGACGGCAAAACTCAGGAGGGTGGCTTCAATGAACCGGTAAGATAATGTTATTAGTGCTTTGCTCACGATTTTATTCTTATTTGACTCTGCCAGTGGATTTCAATGACGACGAAGAACTACCTGAGCATTCACAGAACTATGAATGCAATTCAGCTAGCACCAAATTCCACGATATCGAGTACTTAGATGCTAGTGCTAGTGGAGCACATTGTGAACCAAATGCGAGTACGGCATCGTCAGAAATACCACCAGAAATTGCGTATACTGAAGCAACTCCACGCACCAGTCAAGAAACCAGTGAATCAACCACACGTTCAAAAGCTACTCCGACGCCAAGAGGAAGACAACTCGGCAGAGGACAGCGATTTTCAGATACTGGAGTACAAACAATGGTATCGCACATTCTCAAAACGCTTCAATTTATGCAGGCGGACAAGAAGGAAGACAAGAAACGGAAACTTGATCTGCAAGAGAGGATGTTAAACATCGAGGAGAGAAAGCTTGAACTCAAGCAACAAAAAATCGATGCATTGAAATCAATTGACCAAACCCTACAGCAGTATTTTAATCGCAATCACCAATGTTGTTTTTTTTCCACTTTGTGATCTACCTTTGTTGAAATAGTCATTTATTGAAATACAGTCATATGGAATCTTAACATTAGTGGAAATAATTATTTACAATGTTTTTTCTTTCTCTTCTTACCACGTCTAATAGTCCATCATTATCATCATTACCAACCAGTTTCGCAATTTGATTGACATCGTTCTCGTCATTGTTTAGATCCTCATTCAAAATGTCTTCTACTGGGTATTTATGATTAATAAGGAAGTTATGAATTATCACACAGCAATTGATAATTTGACCACAGAAGTCCTTTTCATATCGTAGGAGAGGGTCACGTGAAATACATCTGAATCTAGACTTCAGACACCCGTTGCACCGCTCCACTGGATTTCGTGCCTTACAGTGGGCTGTGTTGAAGTCAGTTTCTGCCTGCCTTGTAGTTTTTGAATATGGTACAAGGAGCCATGGCTCCGTTGGGTAACCTCCGTCTCCTAGTAAAAACGTGTTTCTGCTTCCGTTATCATGTCGATGCTTCAGAAATTGTCGCACTTGGCTACGTCTCCATATGAATGCATCATGGGTTGAACCTCCGAATCTGGCATTCACATTGAATATGCGAAGATCAATATCGTAAATCAATTGAACATTCTTCGAATGATAACCTTTTCTGTTTAAGTAAACGTGCTCAACCTCTTTCGATGGGTTCAAAATAGCAACGTGGGTGTAATCAATTGCTCCAATTACCCCGGGAATGTTGAACTGTTCAACAAATCTTTGTTTAATTCGAATGAGCATTATCAGTTGTAGGGAATACAACCAAGGTATCCAAAAAATATTTATCCATTGCCACGATAACATTTTTTAGGAAACGATGGCATGTTGTTTGTGACACCGCCAACAAATTGTCTTGTCCAACTGTTACTTGATGAGAGCCTAAAATTTAATAAATGAATTTAATAATGAAACAGGTCAACTCCCAAGTGGCGAACCAGCCCAGGCGGCTGAAAGCCACTTTAATAAAGAAACAAAAAAAAAAAGGTCTACTCCCATATAAATGATGACATCACATCAATTTAATCAAACAGTTACCTGATCCAAGGTACCTCATCGTTGTTAGAACCTGTAAATGTACCGATATTGTAGTGGTTCTTTCATCTTTTAAAGGAATCTCATTTAGAGGTCGATCCATCAAATCGATGAGCTTCTCAGCCAAACATTTTGGCATTCGAAACAGTTGTTCAAAATTTCCATCCGATATTTCGAATGGATTGCTTATGTCTCTCAAATACCGACGATGACGAATCAATTTAAACTTTTCCTGTCGCGTTTACAACTTTTTTCTTGCGATTTAATAAGAAACAATTAATGCGTCCATGTTTAAGACCGATCAAAACAACTGTTACTTATATAACTTGATAAAATTTATGAGCAGCAACAATTTTCTTTATGTGTTTCTTCCGCATAAACCTCGAAGAGAAAATTAATTTCTTTTTCTGTTCTAAACGTCAAAAAATTTCTTTCCACAAACATTTGGAATTCCACAAATAGAAAATTTTCCAAATCTCTTCGGAATTTTCTTTTCTTCGAAGAAATTTAGTGCTCGGAATTCGGCTGCTGGAATATAAAAATGTCAAGAAATAAAGCTATTAGTTTAAGAATGGCAAGCGTTAAAAGATAAATGAAGAAAGAAAAAAAAATAAAGTTAAAATCAATTTTAGTGAATTCGTGTAAAACTCGTGACGTGCAAACGAAACCTAAATTAAACGGAACAGGAAAGACGAGAATATTTTTAACGCGGCGTAACTTATATCGGACTACCGAACGTTCACCTGTTGAAAGTCCGGCAAAAAAAAACCACTGAACATAGCAAAAAAAATTCTAAGTGTGAGTGTGTGTGTGTGTGTGTGTGTGTACACTCTAACACTCATTGGCCGGCAATGGTATTATTTATTTATTTATTTATTGTACACCATCTTCGACTATGTCGTACAGACTGCTTACTTAAAATTACTTAATCTAAACCTCTAATTCTAGCACAAAACACATTTTTAGACAAAATAAAATCAAATTCGTTACAAACATCGTTAAAGGATCGCAAACACAAGTTAAAACAATTATTGAATCCGAAGTTCGTTCTGTGAAACGGAATTGCCAGTAATGGGGAGTTTCGGAACCGACGAGGAGGAGTGTTCCACGGAATTAGTTCTAGGAGTTCGGGACAATCCACATGGCCCATTATGAGGTCGAAGATGAACAGCCGTTGCAGTTTGATACACCGGGCTGAGAGGGTTTCCAAATCAATCAACTTACATCGGTCAGGATAAGCGGAAAGGTTGACTGGATCATTCCATGGGAGCCGACGCAATGCAAACCTCATGAAACTTTTCTGAACACGCTCAATTGCAAAAGTATGCGTGACGTAAGATGGAGACCACACCGGTGAGGCGTATTCTAAGATGCTGCGAAACGTCAGTGAAGCCTGAAGTATGACGACGTATAAATCCAAGCACTGTGTATGCTTTAGCAATAACGATGCTCATGTGCTCATTGAACCTCAGCTTCGAATCAATCGTAACACCCAGATCACAGATAGAACTTACACGTTCCAGATAATCCGATCCCATAGAATACTGGTGCAGAATAACGTTGTTGCAGCGGGTGTAAGTTATCACTTTGTTGTTTGTGCGCATGCCGTTGTCACCACACTAGGTTAGCAAACGGTTTATATCCTCCTGAACTTCAACACAATCGGCGGGGGAAATAATCACGCGGAAAAATTTCAGATCATCGGCGAATGAAAGTTTTGACGATGAAAGCAGTTCAAACAAGTCATTCACATAAATAATAAAAATAAGAGGGCCGAGAACATTGCCCTGGGGAACTCCAGGTGGTATGCTGAATGTCCTGGAACGCACTGAATTA
>JASCZW010017585.1:0-16820 GCA_034211315.2 Aedes japonicus | reverse complement strand
CAACAACCACTTTCAGGCAAGTATGCTTCTGTTAGTATCAATTCTTTGCCTGATCTGTTTCCGTGTTCCAGCGCTGCCTCCAACACCAATTTCAACATTTCTATTGCTTCTGCTCGAAGTGATCATACTAATGAAAATAGCCTTCACCGACCTTGTTCTACACCGGGACACACACTTGCCTCATGCACAGATAAAAATAATTAATTTTAACAAGCGTGTAAAAAATCCCCTCGTTTAAATCCAAGCTAAAGGAGGCGTAAACGACGAAATTGTTTGCAACTTTTCATGTGCTATACAACAATATTGGCAATCTTTCATACAACAGGCTAGATTCATGCGTTCTCTGGCTTAAATTTACATGGAATATCCCATTCTTTTCTGACAAATCTAGCATTCCCTTTATGTGCATAAGATAACGCAGAAAATTCAATGTTTCTTTTTATCTGTGTGCCCTAAGGAAGTCCCCATCCCTCTCATCGCAGTCGAGCCTCTCCCGCCAGCGATCAACAGCCGTCCTGACCCAGCGTTTGAGTTGGGTGATGGGTGCTTCCGAACTTCTACTACAAGCAAGTACTCTGTGAATTCGAACAATTCGTTGCCTGACTCGTTCGTCGTTTCCAGTTCATCTTCTAGCCAGCTTTGATCAACGTTTGCAAGCAGGATACCGGGACAAACAATTGCCGCTAGTCTTGAGGATGCCCCTATTCCACTCAACGCAGTCGAGCCCTACCTGCCAGCGACCAGCATCCGTCCCGACCCTGCGGTTAAGTTGGGAGACGTGGTCTTCCAGATTCCAAGTGACGGCAAGTATGGTCAACAAACGGACACTTCCAGCTCTGATGGTATTTCCTTTCGCTGTGCTACAAACCTTGAACGTCGGAATTCGGACCTTGTAATCTATTACCAGAATGTTGGCGGAATGGACGGCCTTATTGATGATTATCGGTTAGCGTTCATGGATCATTGCTACGATATTATAGTCTTAACCGAGACATGGCTGGATTCTCGGACTGTTTCTAGTTGTTTTTGGAGATGGTTACGAAGTTTTCCGCTGTGATCGGAACATAAACAACAGTAGGAAATTGACCGGCGGTGATGTTCTCGTTGCAGTTAGTGTCAGGTTGAAAGCAAGTGCAGTTGGAGACGATCCCTGGATCACCGTAGAACAAGTTTGGGTAGCAATTCAGCTTGGAGGCCGTATTCTATTTCTTTGTGCGGTGTACATTCCTCCGGATCTAACTAGAGATTTAGACCTAATTGGCACGCACTGCCAATCTGTTTCTGCTATTTCGAATACGGTTGCCCTCCACGATGAAATGAGTTATTTTGGGAGACTTCAACCTCAGCGGGCATTGCATGGACTCAACTCACAGCGGCTTCCTCCGTCCCGAACATGAACGTTCCTCTTTCCACGCAGGGGCTATTCAGCTTCTGGACAGCTACAGTACCGCAACTCTATCCCAAGTTAATAACGTGGTGAATGCGAATAATCGCTCTCTAGATCTCTGCTTCGTGAGTGGCCGAGATATTGCTCCCCTCATCTCTACAGCTCCCGTGCCTCTAGTTAAGGATGTCCCTCACCATCCTTCTCTAATAGTTGCTGTCGAGGACGTTGTAGCTCGAGACTTCGTCGACACTCCTGCTACTGTGTCGTATGACTTCCGTAGAGCCGACTATCGCAGTATTGGTGATGTTTTATCTAGTTTGGATTGGCAGAGCATTCTTGATTCGACCGACGTTAACATCGCTGCTCAACCTTTTTCCCACGTCTTGGCTTATGTCATTGACAGACACGTCCCAAAAAGATTGTTCAAACTGACTCTCGGGTCCCTTGAATGACGAACGCTCTTCGCTCGCTAAAACGGATTAAAAGGGCGGCTCTTAAAAGATTCACGAAACACCGCACCATGTCGCTTAAACGCCACTATAGCAGGCTCAACTACGAATATAAACGGATCAGTCGTGCGCATTTTCAACGTTATCTGAGTGGGGTTCAACGGCGTCTCAAATCTCATCCGAAATCTTTTTGGAACTATGTTAATCAACAACGTAATGAAGAAGGCTTACCTTCATCGATGTTCTATAATGGCGAAACTTCTGGCACTCAACAGGAAATTTGCGATCTGTTCTCGGTAAAATTTGCTAATGTTTATGAAAACGAGAGACTAACCAGTCATTCTGTTCACGCTGCCGCCGACAATGTTCCCTTGGCAAATCAAACACTCAGCCTAGTTGATGTGGATTCAGAATCAATCTCGAACGCGGCATTACACCTTAAAACATCGCTTAAGCCCGGACCCGTTGGGGTTTCGTCGGTTTTTCTGAAACAGAACATGGCTTGTCTTCTGTATCCACTTCATCAGATATTCCAGATGTTCCTCTCTAGCGGTACATTTCCTGATTGCTGGAAAATGGCGGACATGTTTCCGGTATATAAAAAAGGAAGCAAGCGGGACGTGAACAACTACCGAGGAATCACATCGTTAAGCGCTGTGTCGAAGCTTTTTGAACTGGTCGTTAAGAACTCACTTGTTACACATTGCAAGCAGTTGTTAAGTGATGACCAGCACGGATTTTTACCCGGGCGTTCCACAACTACAAACCTATTGTGCCTTACGTCGTACATCACTGATAGTATGATCGCTCGATGCCAAACGGACGTGATCTACACAGATTTAACGGCAGCTTGTTACAAGTTGAATCATGATTTCGCGATCGCTAAACTTGACAGAGTTGGTGGTAATCTTTTAAGATGGTTTCGATCATATCTCACAGGGCGTCAGTTGACAGTTGCCTTAGGTGACCTTCGTACAAGGAGTTTATGCGCCACTTCCGGGATACCGCAGGGTAGCCATCTGGGACAGTTGATATTTATTTTATACTTCAACGACGTACACTATGTTATCGGAGGGCCCCGCCTGTCCTTTGCTGATGACCTGAAAATCTTTATGCGAATCTGTTCAACCGCCAATTGCCATTTCCTCCAAGCGCAGGTGTACTCTAAATCGGTTGGTGGTCAACCCGGCCAAGTGCTCAGTGATAACCTTCTCACGTCAGAAACAACCAATTTTGTTCAACTACCATCTTCTCGGTACAACCATCGAACAAACGCAGTGCGTTAAAGACCTAGGTGTTCAGCTGGATTCGAAACTGATGTACACGCAACATTTATCGTATGTTGTTGACAAAGCTTCAAGGACACTCGGTTTTATATTCAAGGTTGCGAAGAACTTCAGCGACATTCACTGCCTAAAATCACTCTATTGTTCCCTCGTTCGTTCGACACTGGAGTACAGTTCAGCGGTCTGGAGTCCATGCTATGATAATGGCGCCGAGCGAATCGAATCTATTCAACTCCGTTTTCTTCGGTTCGCACTTCGTAGACTTCCTTGGAGCGACCCTTTTCGTCTTCCTAGCTACGAAAGTCGGTGTCAGTTGGTCAACATGGAGCCTCTGCGAGTCCGTAGAGATGTCTGTAGAGCTTTAACTGTTGCAGATGTGCTACAAGGAAGAATCGACTGCGGAAGGATCCTTCAACAAATTAGCATCAACGTCCAACATAGGCCAATGCGTCACAATTCCATGCTCAGGATTCCTTTTCGCCGCACCAACTATGGGTTGAATAGCGCTTTTCACGGGTTGCAGCAAACCTTCAATGCGGTGGCATTCATTTTAGATTTCCATCTGACGCGGAACGCACTTCGTCGGAGATTTTCTAACGTTTTTAGAATAATTGACGCACGTAGTTGAGATAGTGTATAGCTTTAACTATTTTATTTCAACTTCTTTATTTTTGTGTCTTGACTCCACTTAAGAGGTTATGTAATCGTTTCTTATTGTATTTTTTTCTATCTATTTAACATCATGAGGACCTAACCTTGGTCTGTTGATGTCCACTTCAAATAATAGTGCAAAACAACAAAGAACGTCACGAGATTAACGCATAATATCTGTTGGTTTTCCAGGAAATTCATGGAATGTGTTTGAATACATATCATAACATTCTATAATGGATAAAGTTAATGTTACAACTGTGCATCTTAAGTGCATAAATCCAGGACAGTTTGGACGACCTAGCACGTTTCTTAACAATATGTTCTTCTTTTTTCTTTTATAGTTTCTATGTTATTGAACACCAAATCTATCAGAATACACCAAGTTGCTTGTATTACAACGCCTGGGAAAAATTAGGCCAGAGGAGGGTAATTCAAAGAACATTGCATTGCACAATTCAAAGGCTTACATTTAGTTGCGTAGTTCTAAGTCATCATTTCGAACAACTCAATGGAGCTGTACCTTGTAGTTTTTCTTGTGCAGTGGAGAATGACGATGAAAGTAGCTGATTTGATTCCAGAACAAACTCACGAGCAACTTAAGAGTTCTGAAACAAGCAGAAGCTCGTTTAATGTCTTAGGCAGTCAGACTCGCATCGAATACAAGGCCTTAAATCTCCACATCTCTGGAGGGCGCGTGAAAACTTCGTTGTCGGCAATCATATTTGGTATTTCAAAACTCAGCGCTTCTACACATCTGGGTTTCAGGAATCTTACGCAGAAATTTTCTCAAAATGTTGTGATTTTCTAATAGTTTTTCTTTGGGCCGAAACCAGGCAATCAATGGCCTTTGGGAACGGATTGCAATGCTAAATTTATGTGACTTTGGACTCACGAGAAATATTTTGTTTATCCTTGCTTGCCATTTATACTGATAATTTAAACCTACTGTTAAATTTTAACTTTTCTGTCGAATATTCCTAGACAAACTTTGCTCGATGTGCAGCCTCATCCAGTTCAGAAGGTTAATTATGGCTACGCAAAACCCGCCGATTCTTCGCAGTAATAAAACAAACCAGCAACCACAATCAACGGTTTCGCTCAGAACTCATTTTCAAACTTCCAACCACTTTCTTCATTTCTTCGCCTGCACCAACGCACCAACCAAAGAGTTGCCGTTGCCGAGGTGAAAGCTAATTATGACATGCCCCGATGCTGCCGGGAAAAAGAAAACCCAGCCACTGACTGACTGGCTCGTGGAAAAGGCGGGCGAGAAACGATTAACAAAACTTTTATCTCGAGCATCTCGACTTCTTTGCATGCTCCTCCCCGCCAGAGAGATCAGTCAGTTTTTGCGTGTTACATCATATCAACAGCAGCAGCAGAAGCAGCAGCATCGGCAGCCGGCAACTTCCTGATTTATCGATAGTAGTTAATTAGAATTTATTCATCAGCATCCCGAAGCCAGAACCTGGAGTTTTCCGGATGGAAGAAAATGAGGGAAAAAGTTTCCTCCAGCTCGAGTTTGAAGCACAGTGCTCAGAGCAGCGCCCAAGTGGAAGAAAAAACAAATTAACTCGTTTGTGGGTTAACGGTGGAGCTGCTGCTGATGAGCAGAGTTAAGGAGAGAAAGAGAAGGAGAAACTTTTCCCCGACTCGTCCCGGGCATTGTTCCAGTGTTCTGTCGATTTGTGACGTCGGGAAAGTGCTTCTAGTGGTTGCCTAGGGGGTGCGTGAGGAGGAGAAGTAGGCGATGGGAAACGGCCGGAGTTTTTGTTTGAGGTCAGGAAGTTTTACAGGGGGAAATTTAATTAACATTGTTTGGATTATACCGAGATTGTGTCTGTTGATGTCGGTATCATTTGTTACCAATGCTGAGTGTGCAATCTGGTTGGATTTCCAAACTTTTATATTGATGGATATTAGACTAAGTGGATGGAAGCATGGCAACATTGAGAAAAATCGAGGCAATAAGTAATTGTATCAAAACCACCAGCTTTATTACCACTAAAGAGTCTCCTATAAAGTTAATTGTCCTCCTCCTCATTCTCCTCCTCGTCTTCCTGGGCACACCGGATGCAACCAATTGCTGTCAAACTACTCTATCAGGTACGTTGCTCAGTAACCTTCTGGAAGATCACTTGTGTGTGTGTTCTCAAACTTATAGTACCCACTTGCAATCATTTCTTAACCCCCTTCCACCCCTTTCCTCTAATCGTCATGACAACACACTGCAACAACAGTTGATAGCATCTCTCGAGTGCTGTTGACTGTGCTTTCTTTAACGATTTTGCTCGCTTTTCTGCCGCTGTCTCCGAGTTGCTTCATCTCGTATCTCTCCACACACATTGTTGCCAGTCAGAGTGCCTTTCCTCCTGAGCTCACTCGAAAACACCACTGCGTTTCGATGCCAACAGTTCTTCTCTCCCGGTTGAAGATCCACCTACGTCTCCTTGACAGGAAGGAAAAGTTGCCAACAATATATCCACTTCAACGTGATGTGAATAAATATTTTTGCCCAGCAGTGAGCAACATATCTCTACAATGGGATGGGAAGCATTTTTGAACCAACTGTATTTCAATGTCACCGAGCTGCACGTTCGCCGCTCGTCGTCTTAGCTGGGAAGTCTGCTGGTTATTTGTTAAGATCTTGGAAAAACTTTACCAAGAGGGACGCATAAGAGTTAGAAATCTGCTGCTGCATTGTTCTGCCTTTTGAGGGCTATCCTCTCTTCGTTTATTGAGACGGTGCATGAAATAGGGAACTTAAAAGATATTTTAAATTAATTTTGTGCGTTTTTTTCAGTGCCATTAGAAAATTAACGTTCCTTGGGTGTTAACATTTTGTGACGAATAAGGTGTTTTGGGTCATATTGGGCTTCAAATGGTGAGTTGACAACTTGGCAGGAGGGTGCGACCGACCTCTGGTCCTCACAAGTTCCTACCTCACGCCTCCACGAGTCATATGATCACAAAGACTGCCAGCTGAAACATGGAGACGCTGGTTGGCGTAGCCTGAGCAATGTTGTCAATCCGACAATAGCGAAGTGAGGGGTGCGACCGGTACATCATATCATAATTTTCCATTCTCATATCTTTCAGGTCTTCCAGGTCGTCAGGTATTACAACATAATTTAAAATTTAAAATTCTTTTTTTTCATGGCGGTCATACATTGCCTAAATTTTCTGGTTCATAATGGATGCGCAAGTTTGTCTACAATTGCAACAAAACAGCAGTCGGCACACATGTAATTTTCAATTCATATTACAATATACCCTCACTATATATTTTATCTTATAGGACATTGTTTATTCATAGCCTAATTCTGTATATTTCATTACATGTATTACGCCAGAAAAGGTAAATTTCTCTCAGGTACCATACAGTTTAGGAGAGGAGGTCTTGCGGTTATAGGATGATCATCTTCTGGTAGAAGCATCAGTAAGAATGGGGATCAATTTTCAGCTGTATCTAGCACCGTCAGGTAGCCTTCTCGAAAGTAGCAATGGATGTATATATAGATGTGTAGATACTAGTATGTGTTATTATATGATGCATGTTTTTTACAAGCTCTAGCATATTTTCATTAATAGAAATGTTGACGACTCTCTCGACCGCTCAACCTTTAATTCCTTCATTATATTTTCCATTAAATGGCGTAATATGACCTTAACATTTCAGTACACGATCATCAACTACTATTTGAGCGGTTCAGAGGAACACAGCTGTTCATCATTATTAATTGCATATCATAAATATAATATTATGGAAGAAGTAATAAAATAATTAATAAAATTTTAATTGCTTCAGTTTGGTGATCCAGCCGGTATAATTATTTTATTAAATTATATCAAATAATAATCAAAATTAATAAATGCTCTTCATTCAGAAGGTTATATATCTATATGTCATGATTAAATACGTAATAATATAATATTATGGTTTTATATACAATTGAATGCTTTAT
Source organism: Aedes japonicus (assembly GCA_034211315.2). Classification (NCBI taxonomy): domain Eukaryota; kingdom Metazoa; phylum Arthropoda; class Insecta; order Diptera; family Culicidae; genus Aedes; species Aedes japonicus. Next base: position 9,079 of record JASCZW010017585.1, on the reverse strand, counting down.
TGATATTTATACCTCAATGAATAACAAGATGACCTTCACATTCCAGAGATACAGTCACCCATCAGTGATACAAAGTGGTACGAAGCTGCATATTATTATTACTGCCTTAATATTATTATTTCAGCAGGTTAATTAATTTAGTTTAACATGGTTATCATAGGCTCGTGAACTCCAACTATTACATAATTTAACTAAATATCCTTATATAATTTTTGCTCTACTATATAATCATATATAACATATTATTATTACATTACATCTATATTTATATAAATATAATAAATACTGGGTTGGGAGGGAGCACCAGGGTATCATTCAAGCTGAAACTGGACGATGGTTTGATTGACTGCCTGAGTCTAGGAGGAACAAACAGTATCATTTCTTATCCTACCGATTCGAGTGTGGTGCTGCGAGTTCTACTCCAACAGTTTCAGGAGAGTGACGCGCCCTTCTTAACAAGCCATCCTGTAGAAAGCTTAATGAGTATTGCGAATTGTGTTATTCGATTTGTTGGATCATATCGTTGGAAGGAGATTCTTAATTTCCCGTGGATTTCGTGTAAGTGTCTCTGCTTACGGGTCCACCCCTCCGTTTTTGGCCCTTCATACAGCGATAGTGCGAATTCAGATCGGTGGCCCAATTTGATCTTGCTGTTAAGTGGAGCTGCATCCAAGCCAAGGGCTAGAGGGGATGGTGGCTACCATACATACATACATACATACAATAAGGTGTTTTGGGTCATATTGACCGGATTGAAAATTCACATTGTGGAAAATTTATACAATCGAATTTAAAGTCCTTGCAGTCAAAATGCTTATTAGAGTCCCAATTTTCAGTTTCTAGTGAGTACTGCCTTTTTGACCCGATTGACCAAAATGAATCTATGCCAGAAGAGGGCATTGTCGTGACCGGACCGAACAGACTTTGCTGCTTCCTCGGAATCATCAAACCTGACCGAGGTTTTCAGCCTTGGCCATGGTAGCTCGTTCCGTTACTCATCGATTCCAATTCCACTGCTGCCACTCTAGGTCCTTAATTTCTAATGTTCGTCACGAGAATGCCGGCTACTACTACTAAAATTGATCTTTATTTTCATTGTTTGTCTGATATACCGTTTTGGCTCATATTCCGAACATTTCGTTTTTAAATATAAACTAGCTGAACCCGGTGCGTGCGCTGCTACGCTTGCAACAAAATGAAAGAAAATTTAATATAACTGGCACGTTTATGGTTTTTGTTTCGAAATGAGTTTTTTCTTGAATAAGCAGGGGTTCAAACTTCTATCAAAACATGCTTCTTATCCGAGAAATACACGTTTTGTGTTTAAGTAAGCTGGATAATTCTCATTTTTGGTAGAAATTTGTGTTTCATTTGTATGGGAGCCCTCCCTTCCAGAGGGGGTGGTTTCTCAAACCACCATACAATCATTGAATTCAAAACCCCCCACATTCCAAATTTGGTTCCATTTGCTTGATTAGTTCTCGAACCATCGCACTGGGCTCATCGATTATAATAAAAAATTGAGTTTCATTTGTTTGAAGCCCCCCCCCCTCTCCCTTCAGAAAGGGGAGGGGTCTTGAACTACCTTAGAAACATTCTGGCCTTCAAAACCCCCCACATGTCAAATTTGATTCGATTTGCTTGATTACCCAGGTAACCAATAAGCATTAGCATATGCAGTAAATCAACCCTAAATCTGCATTTCAGATGCTACAAGCATTATATTAGCATTATATCTGCATCTTGGAAGCTATCGGTTTTAAAGCTGCATTTCAAATGCTATTTAAATGCTTGTAGCCTGTAATAAGCATTTCGAATGCAAAATAGCATTAATGAAGCATTATCATAGCATTGCACTAAAGCAGCCGTATGTTAGGCCAAAAGTGGCATTTATGTTGCATTTACGGTGACTTAAATGCTTGATAGGCTGCCGTACAGACGCTTTGGAACTGCTTATTGGTTACCTGGGTAGTTCTCGGGTTATGAAGAAATGTGTGTCTCATTTGTATGAGAACGCCTCTTCCTGAGAGAGTAGGGGTCTCAAACATTAGAACCTTCCCCAGCCCCAAAAACCCCTTCATATAAATTTTCACATTGGTCGGTTCAGAACTTCTCGAGTCTATAAGGGTCTGACAGACAGACAGACAGACAGACATCATTTTTATGTATATAGAAATCTAGCCTCCGAAAACCCGCATATGCTAAAGAGGTTTCATTTACTTGATTAATTCTCGAGTTATGCAGAAAGTTGCTTTTTATTTGTATGGGGGGTGGGGAGGGGTGGTGAAGTGCCATAGAAACATTTCTTGCCTCCAAAAACCCCAACATGCCAAATTTGGTTTCATTTGCTTCATTGACTCTCGAGTTATGCAAAAATTCGTGTTTTCATTTGTATGGAGACCCCTCTTTCAGTAAGCGGAGAGTCTCAAACCACAATAGAAACATTTCTTGCCTTCGAAAACCTCCATATGCCAAATATGGTTCCATTTATGATAAGATTATCGAGTTAGGCAGAAATTTGTGTTGTTTTTGTATGGAAACCCCCCTCTCTCACCCTTTCAGATGGCGGAGGAGTCTCAAACTTCTATAGAAACATTTCTCTTCTCCAAAAACCTCCACATGCCAAATTTGGTTCCATATACTTGAATAGTTCTTGAGTTATGCACAAATTTGTGTTTCATTAGTATGAGAGCCCCCCTCTTGCAGAGGGCAGAGGGGTCTCGAGTTACTTTTGAAACATTTCTTGCCTTCGAAAACCTCTACCTGTCAAATTTGGTTCCATTTGCTTGATTAGTTCCAGAGTTATGCAGAAGCTTTTGTTTCATTTGTATGGGAGCCCCCCCTACCAGAGAGGGAGGAGGGGCCTCGAACTACCGTAGAAACATTTATTGCCTTTAAAATCCCCGCAAGCCAAATTTGGTTCCATTTGCTTTATTAGATCTAGAGTTATTATTAAGAAATTACAGTTTCATTTGCATGACAGCACCTCTTCTAGGAGAGGGAGGGTCTCAAACTACCATAGAAACATTTTTCACCACCAGAAAACCCCACATGTCCAATTTGGTTAAATTTGCTTGATTAGTTCTTGATATATGCAGAAACTTCTGTTTCATTTGTATGGAAGCCCCCCCCCTTTTTAGAGGAGGGAGGGGTCTCTTACTAGCTTAAAAATATTCTCCGGCCTTAAAAACCCCTGCATACAAATTTTCATGCCAAACGGTCCTTCCGCTCGCGAGTTAAATCGTGACAAAGGAAACCCCAACTCATTTTTAGTTACATAGATTTACTGAACTTTTTTCTGAACCCTTTCGATTCACATCATTTCATGGTATCGATAAAGCCTTTTTTTTTATATTTTTAAGCATTTGCAAAAAAGTGACAGTCAAAACCAATCCTGAACTGTTTGCGTTAGTAGAATCCTTTAAAAACAAGCATAAGAAACTTTTCAATTCTTCACTATTGTTTTCACTATTTGGTTAACTATTTTCATGTTTAGTGCTACCTAAGGTATGCATCTACTGAAAATAAACAAACAAATTACCGTTTATGAAAAAATATTCATTAAAATAAGCAAAACAGTAGTGTTCGGAATATGAATCATGATTCGACGCATGATTCAAATTCCGAACAATATGTTAAAACATACTATTTTCAGGCAAACACAGCAATAATTTGCCAACTGGGCTAAGACAACACAAAATGTCGAAAGATACATGGTCTAAAGGCAAAAGGTCGTACGGACAAAAGGTCGAAAGGGACAAAAGGTTGAAAATGCAATACCTTTGAGAGGGAAGGGCTAAAAATCATTTGTTTACAAATGATTGTCGGTCTTTTTCTATTGTTGATCCAGAACCGTACTAACAAAGTGCTGGAAGAACAATGAAAAGGGCCTATCATCATTTGTATACAAATGTTGTGTCTTCTCGAAAAGCACTATTTGCCTTTTCGACATTGTTTCGACCCTTTTCAATCATTTGCCCTTACCCTTCTCAGCCTCCCATTCTGCCAAAAGATCAACAGGGCATATAGTCACAATAACTGACCGTTAAATCGAGTTGTCACGAAGCGGAAAGGAGAAAAATAAAACTCTTGTAATGTCGTGTGCTGTTTTTTCACAACAAAATGATTGAAATTAAGTCTCAAAAACAAAATGTTCAACGCGCATTGGAAGCTATGGCAGCTGGTGCATCTCTCCCAGCTGCAGCCAAGATGTATAAAGTTCGTGTGACTATGCTGTACGATAGGAAAACTTCTTCAACCGCCAAGATGCTGCTGGGAAACCCACTGTTTTGTCAACAACAGAAGAGCAAGAGATCGTGAGCTAGCTTGAGGACATAGCTGCCGCAGGTCACCCGATCTACGAAGAGATTCTTAAAATCAATGTGGGCCAGTACGCCAAACATCTGGGTAAAGCAGGAGTATTCAAATCCGGAACACCATCCCGAGGATGGGTGCGGCGTTTTCTGAATCGACATCCTACAATCTCGAAGCGAACGGCAAATCCAATATCCAAAAGGTCACACCGGACCAGGTTCGTTCATGGTTTCATGAAGTTAAACAGTACCTCGTAAAGAACGGGTACTTGGGAATTTTGAACGATGGCAACCGCACATTCAATATGGATGAAAGCGCCTTTGTAATGGCCCCCAGCCCCCACAAGAAAAAGGTTTTTGCCAAGCGTGGTATGTATACATATTTAGATTTCAGCTTTTCAACCAAGTTAATTTATTCTGCATCTTATGTTTTAGGTACGAAGAACGTACAGTCGATTCAAGGAAATTCAAATTGCGAATCCTACACTGTGCTGATGGCTGGGTCTGCTTCCGGTGTTTTTGTTCCTCCATCGATCCTGTTCCCCTACAAGGAAAGAATGCCCAGAGACGTTGCCCAGAGTACCCCTGCCGGATGGGGCATTGGACGAACTAATAGTGGCTGGATGAATTCTGGAGCATTCTATGAGTATTTGACCAACGTATTTTATCCTTGTTTAGTTAAGGAAAACGTCGAGCTTCCTGTCGTTGTTTTTGTTGATGGGCATCGCTCCCATGCAACTTACGACACAGTTGAATTTTGTAAAGTTCGCAGCATTATTTTGGTCTGCCTGCCTCCAAACTCCACTCATTTTATTCAGCCCCTAGACGTTTCGTTTTTTAAACCGATGAAAGCAGCCTGGGACACAACACTCGTTAAATGGCGTTTTGAAAATGGGGGGGCAATGATTTCAAAACCAGATTTTGCTCGACACTACTGAACAAAGCTTTAGAGTTAATGGAGAACATTGATCTAATACTGATCAATGGATTTCGAAAGTGTGCCTGATCCTGAACTCTGAGGCCAGATTGCAAGTCAGAATGTTCTTGCTTCTGATCGTGAATGGCCTATTCTGCCAGAGTATTTCTGCGTGAACTGAATAGTAGGCTTTCACCAGAAACTCTGAAAATTTTGAGAAACGACGTCGAAATTTGATGTGGACCGAGACCTCGAAACCTCGCAATTATTCAACTTTTGGAGAAGCATTCAAGAGGACGTGGAGGGACCACTGGAGTTCTTTGAAATTGACCAATCGTTGATTGGCCTTGATTTTACGCTGGATGCAGACGGTCGTGTTTTGTCAAGTGATGAAGCTTCTCTTGAAATCAAAGGTAACAATGGGGAACATTTATTTGACGATAATTTTCAGATCAAAGCGGTGATTCGAACGTTCCGGAGGATATTGATCAAATACCTCACGATGAACTACAGTTGGAGAGCGTTGAAAACGTCCAGTTATATGTATGACGTTGAGGGTAAGTGAAAAACAACTAAAATATTTTATCAGTATTAACAATATATTACTTATAGATTATACAACGGAATGTATTTCTGATACATTGGAGGATACTTCTCAACAGCAGGATAGTTCAGCCTCACCAACCATTGTCTCAGAAACACCAGAGAAGGTCACGCAGAGCAAACTGTATCAGTCCGGCCAGAAACCCAGAAGCCTGCAAGAGTATAAAGCTAGGAAGAGACGTTGTATGCACCAGTGATTGCAGCAAGTGGTGCTTGTGTTGAAATTTTTAAGATAGAAGGAAACCAAAAATCAGTTACAAATTGTAGAAAACGTCAACGGCAGGAAGAACGAAAACAGAAATCAGTTCACAAAGCAACAAGAAAAGGAAATGAAGTCAGCTTCGAGACTTTACAAAGCAGCAAGAAGAGAAGAACTAAAAGAAAGAAAAAAGAAAGATCAGGCGGCTCTTAAAATAGTGAAACAGAAAAGGACGCTTGGAGAAAAAAAAGCTAGAAAAAGGTCAGATAAGTCCCGTGACTACTGCGAAAAAAACTTGAAGCTACTAACCAGTTACAACACTTACATACATGATTATATGCATATATTATTACTGTTAGCTTTACATACTTACTGCATATCGTTACACTCTTACTAAAACCATTGTTTGATGATAAATAAAACATAACATAAAAATACCAGTTAAATATTGCTCATGATTATGAATTCACTTGAATAAACTAACGCTTTGGGGTGTATAAGGGTGTGCAGAACAACTCCCAAGTTTTTATTCTGAACGCCCTTTTCTCCTCGTACAATTTAAAGAAAAAACCCTTTTCATCATAGTCTTGCCCATTTAAACTGCAATAGTCTGGTCAAATGTTCACATAGTTCTTTGAAAACTCTACAATAATCAAAATTTATACTGCCAGTGGAAGCATTGTACTTGCCTTTTTCAATGGCGTAAATATCTTGTGCTTTAACGTTAAAGGGTGGATGATGGCTTCCGCATCTTTTATCTTATTATCGTCAGGGGCTAAATTAAGTCAAAGAACTTTGATTTTTTGGTATGAATGTACATCATATTCTAGAGCATCGGGTTGTCCATATACCACGTTTAAAGGTTTAGAAAAATTGGATGGGGATGACTTTGGCTGACTTCCAACACGAGGGGAAGTAGCTAAGTCGCAGGCATTGGTTGAAAATTAACGCCAGATGAGCGTAGAACTGAGGGCTCAATTGCTTGTGCTCCAAGTTCAAGATGTTATCGAAACCTGGGGCCTTCATGTTCTTTGAGCCTTTGATCTTAGTTAACAATTCGTCAGCTGAGATCTCCTACTCCTCTGTGAAATCGTTGGGGCTTAGATGGATGTTAGTAATAAGCGCCCTAACGACAGCTTCGTGTGGACGGACGATGTTATATCCTAGATTGTGGGAACTGGCGAAGTGTTGACTTATCTCAACAGCCTTATCTGCATGAGTTATCAAGCAATCCTAGCCAATCCTAGCAAGGATTCAAACCATCCTAGAGCCATCATTTTCTAGTAGGATCAACGGTGGAACGGGTCTTGATTTAGTTTTTAAATTTTTTATCAACTTCCAGAACGGCTTTGCACAATCTGGGAGAGAGCGGATGTTGTTCGCCATGTTGGTGAGGATGACGTGGATTGTCGAATGGACCCCGGATCTGATCAACCGGGTGGGAGTATCTGGGCTCAGGACGGTGTAATGACCCTCTTCAAGGTCTTCCTGCAGAATTACTAAGTTCCGCTTCCGCTGGGTGTTCTCCCAGGATTCATGTTGCGCATATAGGTCATCGGCGATGATGAACTGCCCCTGTCTCCGAGTAAGCTTGCGAGTATCGTTCCGTAGGACCGTTGTTTCGAGCTCGACTCCGATGGCTTCAATAGACTGCAGCTGAAAACTCGGAAGCAGATGGTAGTTGATGTTGTAGCGCAGGGCGATCGCAGCTCCACCTCCACTAGAGCCGCTACGATCAAGTCACACAGTCCGATATCTTGAGATGAAAACGCTGCGTTTCGGCTTGAGATGTGTCTCGGTGAAGATGGCGACGTCGATGGCCTTCCTGTTAAGGAAGTCACCCAGCTCAATTGTTTTGGTCCTGATAGAACTCGACAATAATGTTGAAGAGGGCCCGTGTTTTTATCAGTTTCGCCATCGTAATGGAACCCTTCTCCAGGTGGACCACATAGAGTTGGTCCCTATGATTTCCCTGTTGCTGTCGTCTTATAGGGAACACCTTCACTGGTTTTAGAGCGGCCATGATTTTTGTGCCGGTACTGCACAGCTTGTATAACGGATTAACTTTAATCGCTGCAAGCTCCGTCCTTAGTGCAGCGATGTATCCTGACGTGTTGAATAGCGACGTGATCTTGACCTATTTCGGTATCTCCTGTACCGGGAACGCAGCAAACCGATTGCTCGCTAGTAGTTGGGCGTTGGGGTCCTATGGAACGGTGTCATCATGCCGTAGCCACTTTCAGCAGCTCGGTTTCGGTATGGCTTCAGGAGCATGGCTTCGTGCGTGTCGGCTTGTTAGAACTAGAATAGCGTATGATGAATTAAGCATTTTGCGATGGTGTGCCTCTTTTATATAGTTCACTTCTGCATATGAGATGTCCCTTACTCACGTTTGAAATCTGTGATTGGAAAGTACTTGGCTTTTAATAAATATGAAATGAAATATTAAGACATCAACTTATATATGAGTTATTTTCAATAGTTTAATGTTGAAAATCAATAGTTTTCAATATTGGAGTCGAGGGATAAAATATTTTAGATCGATTAGGGCAAACGTTTTCAAAATGTTTCGAGAAATGACTGAGGTATTAACGCTCAAATCCTGACTGGTTTTCGTGACAGTTGAAGTTGTTTCTGTTTTTAATTGTACCCCAGTATAGAAAAAAAATACGCAGTCCTACTTAAAAACGCAGGCCCCGTATGAGTATGTAATTTGTTATCACTTTTGTTATGTTGGCTGTTTTTTCAGCCTAAATGATGACATATTTAGTGATCAAACACTGACAATATGATATTTGAACTTGTTATCAATTTAGTATAATCCTTTTCTCGGGTTACAAGAGCGCTTGTAGCGAAACTGCAGCAAACTCTTAATGTTCTGTCAGAATACTTCATCGAATTAAAGATCTGTATCAACGCGGCAAAGACCTAGGTCATCCTCTTCCTACACTCCAATTCATCCAGACTTATTCACGAACAGCAAGCTTATTTTCAGGGAGCAGGTGAAAAAACTGTCACGAACTGTAACGTTCTGTTAACCCATTAGCG
>JASCZW010017584.1:0-16828 GCA_034211315.2 Aedes japonicus | reverse complement strand
ACTCAATTGCTTGAGCTCCAAGTTCATAATATTGTCGTTGGGGCTTATATAGATGTTAGCAATAAGCGCGCTAACGGCAGTTTCGTGTGGACTGACGATGTTTTGTCCGAGATTGTGGGAGCTGACGAAGTGTTGACTTATCTCAGCAGCCTTCTCTGCAGGAGTTATCAAGCGATCCTTAGAGCCATTGCTGTCTAGTGGATCAACGGTGGAATAGGCCATGGCTTAGTTTTTAAAATTTTTGTCAACTTCCAGAACGGCTTTGCGCAATCTGGGAGAGAGCGGATCTTGTCGGCAAAATAGTTGTTCTTAAGGTCCACCATTCTGGCCTTAATAATTTTTGTCACTCGATTACAGTGACTTTTTGGCGTTGGTAACCCAGTTCGCTCGTATTGCCTTCGAATGGCGTTTCGTAATTGAATTAAATCTTTAGTGGGTTTATCAATGGGTACAGAGTTGCTCACCTGATCAATCACCGGTACATGTAGCTCTCGGGCCTGGGATATCGCTTGCTCGATGCTCTGCAGATGCATTCAGCTGCCGTTCGATGTCATCAACCGAATCAAGGTGCTTGTCGAAATCGATGTTATCGTCAACGTGGTGTCGGAACTTCTCCCAACTGGCGCAATGGTAGTTCCGTCTGGTAATTCGATGCCGGTTGACCGAGGAGCCAACTTCGGCCACCACCGGATAGTGGTCTGAGCTGAGCTCCTGGTGTAATGTCCCTCTTCCAGGTCTTCATGCAGCATAATTCCGTTCCGATTCCGCCGGGTGTTCTCCCAGGCTTCGTGTTTCGCATTTAGGTCGCCAGCGATGATAAACTGCCCCTGCCTCCGAGTTAGGTTACGGATGTCGTTTCGTAGGACCGTTGTTGTACTGTTGGTTATACTGGCTTGCTTGGGACAATCGGCCACGATGATGGTGATAGGGCCGACGGCAGTTTCAACCTCGACTCCGATGGCTTCGATAAACTGCAGCAGGAAGCTCGGATGCAAATGGCAGTTGATGTTGTAGCGCAGGGCGATCGCAACTCCTCCTCCACTAGAGCAGCTACGATCAAGTCGCACAATCCAGTATCCTGGGATAACGATGCTGATTTCCGGTTTGAGATGCGTCACGGTGACGATGGCGATGTCGATGGCCTTCCTGTTAAGCAAGTCACCGAGCTCTACGGTTTTATTCCGGATGGAACAAGCATTCCAATTAAGAATGTTGATGGTGCGTTTACATACTTAAAAATGAACGTCATCGTCACGGATGTGGCGGCTTTGAGCTGTTCCTCCTTGGAGCGGCAGAAACGTAGTTGGCGATAGAGCTCTTGGACGAACTCGACCATTTGCTCCGAGTCGTAGAGCTGTCCATTGACTGGTGATTGCGTGGAGGTACTGCGATACGGATTGCCCCAGCCTGGAGGAGGAGTCGGGTTGGGGGCGGCGACGGCTGCCGCGAAACGATGATGAACAGACGCTTACGGGCGGTTGGCTTGGCGGTGATTGATGGGATCGGCGGTAGGTTTGGCACCTGATACCAAAGCGACGAGAAATTCTCCTCGTTCATCCGAGGTGGTGGACGGCGTTGAGCAGGTCGAGACTTGGTGGATGACGTCTTGCGGATCGCCAAAAATTCAGCACGTTTTGGGCAGGTTCGATTGCTGCTCTCATGGTTTGCACTTCAGTAGCGCACCTTCTTCCATCGGGGTGGCAGTTACGAGTTCCATGGCCGAACGCAAGGCAGTTGCCACATTGCGTAACGTCGTGCTGTCTCGGACGATACCGGTCCCACTCGACGATGATGTCGAAAAGGGCCCGTGTTTTCATCAGTTCCGCCATCGTGGCGGATTCCTTCACAAGGTGGACCAGACAGAGTTGGTCCCGGTAGTTTCCGTGTTGCTGGCGCCTGATGGGAAACACCTTCTGAGGGTTTAGTGCCGCCGCTTGCAGCTCTGCGAAGATTGACTCCGGTGTGAGTTCTGGAAGGCCACACAGAATCACTTTCATTGGCTTGCTTCCGGGCGCGTCGTGAGTGTAGAATTCGTGTTTCTTCGCCGACAGCACGGTAGTCAGCCTCCGTCGAGCACATTAATTTAGTGCCATTACTGCACAGCTTGTACAGCGGATGAATTTGGATAGCTGCAGGCTCGGTCCTGAGTGCAGCAACGTCCTTTGATGTGGTGAATAGCGGGGGAACCTTCACCTTCTTGGCGCAGTCACTTGGAGCTGCCCAGTTGCGGTAATGTTTCGGGAGCGGATGTCGCCGTTGGTCGATTTTTACGACCGTGGCAATGGGTCGAGCGGGATTTTTTTCCAAACTTTGCAACACTTTATTCTGCTTTGCCACCACCAGAAGATGAGCAAGCGCAGGCGATAGATCGCGAACCGAACACGCAATCGCTAGAAAGCGGACGATGGGGAAAAACGGGGGAAAAAACTTTTATAGCGAGAGAGCGAAAAACACGTCCGTACGCGTCACTTGTTCGAACTGAATGAAGTGCCACTGTGTATTCGCGTTGGTTAATGTAGCGGCACAATCCTCGATGAATTCCTGTATCTTTCGCTTTTCCTCTGACAACTGTCCTGCTTCCTCCATCGAGTTGACACTGACGAGGAAGTCATCCACATAATGGTTCTTTATAATCGTGTCTACTGCTCCGGTATATACTTCAGCGTAGTCATAGCATTCTTGTTTTAACCGAATTGCACCGTGCACTGAGAGCTGGATGCTCCAAACATAGCGACGTTGATGACGTATACTTGTATTTCATCCTGCGGACTTTCCCGCCATAAGAAGAACTGCGCCCACTTGTCTGCCTCACGAATAAGCATTCTCGGGACCATGTCGCGGATATTAGAACACACCGTTATCGCGCCCTATCTGAATCGTAGCAATACCAGCGATATAAAAACATCCTGGCCTTTTAGCAGCATATCGTTGAACGAAACTCCATTAGCCTTAGCAGCAGCATACCAAACCATTCTGATCTTGTTGGGTTTCTTGGCGTTCGTCACCACTCCCAACGGAAGATACCACACTCGCTGAGAATTTCTGTGCATCAGCTCTTCTGGTGGTACTTTCCGGACATACTCTTTCTGTTCGTACCCCTGGATTTGCTCGTTCACTCTTCTTTGCAGCTCGGAGTATCTTGCAAGCCGTTTCTCTCAACCTTTCAACCTGCTAGCCGCCATGGGTTAGCTATCCGGGAAGTTCACCTTGTCCGTCCGCCAGATTAGTAATGTCTTTTTTCAAGTTCCCCTCCGTATTGTCGTGGCTTCTAGGATACCGCGTGCGCGCGTGTTTTCTTCGGACTCGAGCTGCTTCGTAAAAACTGCTTAGATAGCAACTGACGAAACGGTGTTTGTTCTGACGATCGGGAAGAGTTACATCTCCGTGACTAACCTGGCCCAGTCGCTAGAGACCGTCCTGTTCTAAACCCATGGCGATGACTTTTCCCATTTGACTCATGTTTGACCACACACAAGTTTGTCGTGTTCCTTTTCTCACGAAGTTGACACATGTAACTCAAGGTGTCGCCACACGGCATCTATTTCTAGTATATAGTGAGCTATATGCTAGAAAACTATGTAATAGTTCATAGGAACACCAAAAGCATTTTGTGATAGCTCATAGTTATGGCTTGCAAGCAATAGTTTTACGCTATGATGTAGAGCCGTGTCCGTTGTCGTGTGTACACTATAGAGATAGTTTCTATGTTATAGTAGTAGGCTATGAACTGTTCCATCCGGGCAGAATAGTTCATAGTTCTTTAGTCGCAGTTTTTTAACAGTTCGTTTGAATTTTTTGCTAGTTTGGTTCTCGCAGTATGTTTAAAGTAAAAATGGACGAGAAAAAGAAATTCCACTTGAATGAGCTGTTGGACCAACATCCGTTGTTGTAGGACCAACTAATCCCGATCATCTGTGGAAGTGTATACTTGAAATGAGTATATTTTGTTTTGCTTTGCAATTCCTCATCCCAAGAAAGTCTAGACCAGGGTATTTTCAAGATGATAACATTGAGAGGCAGATTACGATTCTACCAGTGCCGATGATCAACCTTTGATTCTGAACCGTTTTGAAACTTGAAAAACCGAGTGGATTGAAACCAAAGTCAGCAGTGCGCAATTTGAAGCGTAAAATGTCATCATACGATGAGATGACGCTTGTCTCAAACTGCGTCAAAATCGCGTCCGAACACACGGAACTTAATAAACCAAAAAATCGGTACACTATTCTGGATAAATCGACCAACTCGTTGCTGGAGACGTTATGGGCTAAAGATTATTTGATAGCTCTAAGGAATTAATTGAACAACCAATTTGAGCGGGCCTATATAGAGAAAATAATTTTCAGATAATTTAAATAATCACTGACGCCCTTTGTATGGTTTTTTTCATATTAACGCTCCTACGCAAATGGAAAATTGCGATTTTTCTTCAAAATCACGTGAAATCGACAGCCACTTCTTTTCTAAATAATATACGAATTTAAAATAAACCTGTCATTTCCATTTCATATAATTTTTGCTGCTCTAAGCTGAATAATTTTAAACTTCATGAAACTTCATGAATTTAATCGACTTCCTTGAACTTATCTAAAGAACTTCCCCAAACTTCTCAGAAGAACTTCCCCAAACTTCTCAGAAGAGCTTCCTTTAACTTCTTTGAATTGCTTCCATGAAATTCTATATATATAACTTTCCTGAATTTCTGTAAAGAACTTGCCTGAAATTCCTCTGAAGAACTTTCCTGTAGTTCCTCGGAAGAACTTCTCTGAAATTACGTTTCTGAAATTCTCTGAAGATATTTCCCAAACTTTTCTCCCCGAAGTTTACTGAAGAAGTTCCTCGAAGTTATCTGAAGAACATCTCCGAAGTTTTATGAAGAATTTCCCTGAACTTCTGTAATGAACTACCCTGAGTTTCTGTGAAGAAATTTCTTGAAGTTCTTATGAATAAATTCTATGTAGTTCCTCTGAAGAACTCTGAAGAAACTGCTCGGATTAACTTCCCTCAAATTTTCTGAAGAAATTTCTCAAACTTCCCTGAAGAATTATCTGAAGTTCTCTGGAGAACTTCCCCGATGTTTTGTGAAGAAATTTCTCGAATTTCTCTGAAAAACTTCCCGGAACTTCTCTAATAAACCTCCTCGAATTTATCTAACAAACTTCCATTAACTTCTCTGAAGAGCTCCCCTGAAGTGCTCTGAAGAATTTCGCTGAACTAGTAATCCGGATCTTCATAACCTAACTCCTTAGGCAAATTAGCCTCAATTCCCGTGCCTTCAGGACGAGCAATCTACGATTTTGTCTAGACTTTGCGAGTTTTTCGTTTGATCCGTTTTTTCAATATGATGTACGCAGCAACTGCAGCAATTTTTTATTCTCAGCAATTTTTAAAAGCTAAATATATGCGACAAAGAATATCAATCGCGTGTACACCGAAACATGATAAGTGTTAGCAATGTTAGCGCTAAGATTTCTACTACATAGCTACTATTACTTCATTTTTGTAAAACTGTTTCTCGAATCTCATAGAACTATGAAATAGATATCTATAACGGCTATAGCATAGATTTCAAGCGCCTTAGCTCGGATTTGGGTGGGTCTGATTTATTGCTGAACGATCAAACCTTCTTTGTGTCAAAAAGAACACTCTCGTTCGCACACATATGGTCTAAATAGCTCTCAAATCTAGTATTCTTTCTTTTTCTGCTCCGTTCTGCTTCTTACAAGCCAGTAGTGCCTCCAGGAACTCTTGTCGTTCTTGAAATTTTCCGAATTCGGTGCGTTGTGACAAAGTTTTCGCACTGAAAACATCTCATGTTAGACTTGGCCTTCATTTTGATTTCCCAATACTCCCATCGATCAGCCAGCTTTGGCACTAGTCTCGATCGTCCCGTCCTCGAGAATCTTCGACTTGATCCAATCTGTAGTCCCCTTGATTCTTGATGCATCCATTCGCATGACCATTTACTGATAACGCTTTGGCAAACCCAACATCTACGGATCAACGACGTTCATTCGTGGTCGAGCACAATATGTTGTGAAAGGCTAATCTTTCGGTATGTTTCGCTGTGCTAAAAAGCTGCTCGGAGCCGCAGAAATCTTGACCATGCTCACGCCATCTGAGCTTCTCTCGATAGCGAAAGATTTGCTAGCTCTCAATATCAGCTTAGTGTTTTAGACGCAATTGAAACAGTTATGGATTGAATGCTTTTGTTAGCATCACCAATGCATAATTTTTTAACTGTGTGGAAAGCACGAACAGGTTGAGATGAATTGCCTTGTTTTCCTTATGAAAAACCACTATCACACTATGTGAGTGGCCCCAATAGCATCCTTACTGTTGGTTTAAACCGGTCAAAATCGGCTTATCAGCATGATTAAAATCACTTTGTTTTCCCAATAAAAAACTACAATCACACTTTGTGAATGGCCCCAATAACATCCTTACTGTTGGTTTAAATCGGTTCAAATCAAAAATCGCTCTTATTTTCAAATATTTAAATTGACAGCTTGCCGTTAACCAAAACGTACCCTGCTGCTACCCAATCCTGTCATCCAAAATCCCAGTGATTTCTCGTGGAAGTGCAGTGGATTCCGCGGCTTCCAATAAAACGAGTATCACGTCAACATATTCCTACCCTTTCGTTACTTGACCTGCATTCGTAGGGACCGGCGCCGGTATTGCCTTAGTTTTGGGATCACCAGTTTTTACACATTGAAGATGTATGTTAGTCCAAAGCATCATCTGTTGGTTTTATGTGTAATAACAGCTGATCTGGCAACAACGGAGTAGCAACCTCGGGCGGTCAATCATGCTCATGCTCATGTGGAAAGCACGAACAGGTACTCTCTACAGTCAATTAAATTTCCGAATCGGTAGATCTCCATCAGACCGCGAATCGAACCAGCCACCTTCGGCTTGATAGGGCCATGATAAATGTAATACCGTTTCGGATAAAATCAATACGCAAGTTTCTTCGTATCTTTTTACAAAATATTTGTAATTGGTTCCAATAAGCCTAATTTTAAGTGTAACATACCATTTATCCTATTATATACAGATCAGCAACTCGCGTCCTCCTTAAAAACCTTTCCAATCGCACACTGCCTAGTTCTTCTTTTTCTGTTGTTGCTTCTTAGCATCTACCACGACATTGCCTATCGAGATCTGATAGTCCTGCATCAGCTTCTCCTGAATGTCTGGCTTGCACGGCGAATACCTGCTGTACTCCATACTGAACTCACCCTTGCCTTGCGTGCTCGATCTCAGCTCTCCGGCATATCCAAACATATCGTTCAGGGGCACTTCGGCGTACACCGTGAACCACCCTTCGGAGCCTTCGGTTCCCGTTATGATACCGTGTCGTTTGTTCAACTGCCCAATAACCGTACCCTGGAACTCTTCCGGTGCCGCTACTTCCACCAACATGATCGGTTCCAGAATCTGCCAATTTCCATTTTCAAACACACTTTTGATGGCGCCTTGCGCCGCCAACATGAAAGCCAGCTCCGAAGAATCAACAATATGATGTGCACCATCCATAAGACGAAATTTGATACCGGAGAGCTTATGACCCGAAAGCAAACCCTTCTCGGCCATCTGCCGGAAGCCTTTCTCCACACCAGGAATGAACTGCTTCGGGACGTTGGTACCAATGGTTTCATCAGTGAACTCTATACCTGTATTCTGGTGAGGCGGTAGGGGTTCCAAAACTCCAGTTACCCTAGCGTACTGACCTTGACCACCGGATTGTTTCTTATGCAGGTAGTCGAATTCGCAAGGAGTAACAAGCGTTTCGCGGAAAGCTACTTTCGGTTTTCCCAGCACTACAGGACAATTATACTCTCGTTCCATTCGCTGTGCATAGATTTCCAGATGCAGCTCACCCATTCCGGAGACGAGTGTTTCTTTGATGTCATTGTCGAAAGCAAAACGGAATGTGGGATCTTCTTTGGTAAAGCGAGCAACTGCCTTGGAGAAATTATCACGATCCTTGTTGTTGGCTGGTTTGATGGCCATTGAAACTACAGGATCCGGAACAAAGATTGACTCCATAGAAAGCTCCAGATCGGGATTAGTCACAAATGTATCACCGCTTGCGCAATCGACGCCAAACAAGGCGAAAATGTCTCCAGCGAAGACTTCATTAACATCCTCCATATTATTCGAGTGCAAACGCACCAGACGGGCCAATCTGACTTTTCTTCCAGAGCGTACGTTAAAAATGCTGTCTCCTTTCCTCAGTACACCCTGATAACACCGGAGATAAGTCAGCTGACCAAACCGACCGGCTTCCAGCTTGAAGGCTAAACCAACAAACGGACTCTTGCCGTCCCTTGCAGGATCCAGGAAAATTTTCTGAGGCTCTTCTCCTTTCTTCTCAATGAGAGCGATATTTTCCACTTCTCCCGGATGCGGCAAATAGTCCAATACTGCATCCAACAGCGGCTGAATACCCTTGTTTTTCAAAGCAGTTCCCACAAGTACAGGTGTGAAGGTTCTCTTCAATGCCGTCCTACGAATGGCTGCCATGAGATCCTTTTCAGTGGGAGTCTTCTCTTCCAAGAATAACTCTCCAATAGAATCGTCTACGTTGGACAAATGTTCAATCAGTTCATGACGACGTTCGTCACATTCCGTCCTCATGTCCTGTGGTATTTCGTCCTCCCGTATTGTCAAACCCATCTGATCGTCAAAGTAGAGAGCTTTCTGTTTAACCAAATCGATGATGCCCTTGCAGTTGCTCTCCACCCCTATCGGTAGCTGTATGAACGCTGCATTATGGTTCAACTTGGAGCGCATCTGACCTAGCACACGATATGGATTAGCTCCCGTTCGATCCAGCTTATTTATGAAACCTAAGCAGGGTACGTTGTATCTAGAAAGAGTAAAAAATGTTTATTTGTATAACAAGTTTAGGAAACTCAATGCAACATACCTTTTCATCTGCCGATTGACGGTCAACGTTTGACTCTGTACACCACCGACACTGCACAAGACCAGAATGGCACCGTCCAAAACACGTAGCGCGCGTTCTACTTCCACTGTGAAATCCACATGACCGGGTGTATCGATAATATTGATGTTGTGATCCTTCCATATCGTATAGGTCGCAGCCGATTGAATCGTAATCCCACGCTGTCGCTCCAGTTCCATCGAGTCCATTGTAGCTCCTACGTTGTCCTTGCCCTTGACTTCGTGCATCTGCTTGATGCGACCAGTGTAGAACAGAATCCGCTCCGTCAGTGTCGTCTTGCCACTGTCAATATGGGCTGAAATACCGATGTTCCGGATTCGTTCCAACTTTGCATGCTCGGCAAAGACCGCATGATTTGAAAATGGTTGCCTGGCGTTCTACGAAACGGACAGTAGATTATATTCCCGGTAAACACCCTTTCAAATTATATAACCCAGAATGGAGAATAGACACCTACCTCAAGAAGAGATTTGACCACGGCAAGCGAGGGTCGAACCCGTAGGAAACTACTAATGGTCATTTCGGACGCGGATGTGAACCTTGTCAGGTGATTGAGAAACTTGTTTAGGCAACAAATTTACGAAAATTTCAGCTGGAAAAATCACGCTGCAAGATTCCACGCGAGACCGGACCGATTGCGTGAGATTGAAGGATGAGAAAACATGACTCGAGGGTTTGACAGTTCTCTCTTATTTTCTCTCTTCGAACACACGGTAAGAATCAAACACCCATTACTGGGTAAAATTTCACCCATTTCCCCAAAAAGGGAATCAACCGAGGGGTGCCTCGCGTGGGTTCGATCACATTCATTTGTTTAAATCAATTTCAATTCCTGAAAGCGGCTCTATCAATTTCAAATTCGCTGCAAATCTAAATGTTTGATCTAAAACGCGCAGCTGTTGAACTAAGCAACGTTCATCGTAACTCAAATTTCAGATGCATCGTATTAAGGTCGGTTTCGTGTTCGAAAGAAATTTATTTTTCAATACCAAACCCATGTTCAATTCCATTTACTGAAATGGAAAAGTAAAGAATTGAAAAGAAATTCCTGCAGCAGTATCCACCCGAAAAGAATAAAAATAAATTGGAATTTATAAGGCTTCCACGCAAACTAATGGGAGCTGTAACTTTTACATTCGGAAAAAATATTCCGCTCGATTATCCTGTAAGTGAAGGTGACATTTCGATCCATGCAGGTCAATTGTTAAAATTTCGCTTGGTAATATTGAACAAAATTCCGTAACCTTACTACCTTACGTTTACTTGCGTTTAACGTAAAATGAGTGTGCTGAAAAATTAATCAAAAGTACTACATCGGAATCCTGCAATTTGAGTTGTCTGCTAATCGATTGCAATTCGCTGCGCTCGATTTCAGTGAGACACCCCATTCAGCCAACCCATTAAATGGGTAAACCCGACTAATCCGTTAATGATAATATCACTGTGAAAGTCCGTGTAGTTCACTGACGGATTCCCAGACGCTCCAGATGATCACCCAGGAGCTTGTTAGTGAATTCCCGAATAAAAAATTCTCATAGATTGACAATAGAATACATTGTAACCATACAATAGAATCTATAGTATTTACAATTAATTGTATTGTTCACAACGATAGGATGACAATAGGAGCTACTGTTACCACAATAAAATCTAATGTAAATTGAACCATCCACAATAGAAAAGGGGGGTTGTTATGTATCTTAACTGTAGAAAAAATCATTATTTTTCGAACAAATTTGAGTCAATTACTATTAATTGTATTGTTTCACAATTGTTGAAAATCCTAGCATATAGAGTGAATTATAGATCTATTGTGATGACAATATGCATTTTTCATTTATGTTATTCACGAACAATAAGATTCACGGTCGGAAATAGATTTTAATGTTATTCTATATTATTGTATTGTAACTGTATGGTTATTTCTTTCCGGGTTCCTTATAACGCCTTACCAGTTTGTCTTTCAGACGTCCGCCGGAAATCTTCAAATGCCTTGAAAATGCTGTCTGTCGACTTCTCGGCCAGGAAATACAAGCTGATCCTAATGATCCTAATCCAACGACTCCACCTCCATCGGTCCGCAGATGTCGGAATGAACCAGTTTCAAAAGCTCCGTCGCCTTGACCTGATATTGCTGAAAGGCAAACGAGTTAGTTCACCCAATGCGCAGGTTTTACACTCAGTAGAAAAAAAAAGCCGAGCAAAATTTTGCCTCCAAAAACCGCGTTGTTCAACCTCCTGTAACTTTGTCAATTACCAAAATTTCATGTTAATACAATTTATAAATTTGAAGTTATCATAACATATGTGAAAAAAGTCATTTTTTGGCATGGAAAATGCCAAAATCCGTATTTCTGTGAAAAATTTAGGTAGCGTATTAAGAATTTCTCCATAACTTGAACCAATACAGGAAATAATGTGGCCGAAATTTGAACTGTTTTCATCAAGTGGTTTGGACTACAGCTGGTGTCAAAGTTGACGCGCCAACATGAGTATTTCCCTTTTTCATCCGATATTGACCTTGCTGAAATATCGGTACAAAACAAAAGCCGAGGTGAATTCATCTTATTAATACACATGATTTGTTACGCGTGAAATATCCCAAATAACTAGTGTAACCCACGAAGAACTTTAAAAATATGACATTCAGTATGAATTGGTTTGTGAAAATTACGTATATAGTGTTATACAGTATTATTAATCAAATTCATCTCGGCTGCTTCAGAAATTTCTTTCCGATTTTTTACTTTTCCGTTTCAGTAAACGGAATTGAACATTGGTTTGGGATTGAAATACAAATTTCTTTCAAAAATGATACCGACCTTATCTCAAAAACCACCAGCAAAAAATGATTTGGAAAAAATGGATGGAAAATAGGAAAATGTATGAGGACTTTTTGAATCAATAAACAATGTAACTGACAAAAATGGTTTTATTATCTATTCAACCAAAATTCCAGAACTGTCAAAAAGAACCAAATTCCGTAACTGCAACACAAAAGTCGGTATGTTTGACAGCGGTCGGTAGTATTTAAGTAAACCGATTTTTTCGGTAAATTTGACAGATTGTGAGAAAGTAAAATTTCAACAGTAAAATGCTCTGAGAAAAATTCTATCGTTATACTTAATAATTATTAATTAAATCATGGTCAAGATGACTATTGCATATAATGGATAACCAAGAAAATAGACAAATTCACCACATTCATGATATTTTTGACTATGATCATGATGATATGTACTTATGTGCATTCTTTCATTAAACACTTTTTAAAAAAAGCACTTTAATAATCATCACTTATCATTTATTCACTAAGGGCCAATTTCTTCACCTCCGCTTAACTCATAAGCGGTGCTTACCCATACGCTTAAACATGGTTTAAGCTCTAAGCGGAGGTGAAGAAATTGGCCCTAAGGGCCAATTTCGTTACCTCCGCTTAGAGATCTAAGAGTTAGTACATTTCACTTATCGCTCTTAACACTACGGACTATCCGTCCTATCCACTCCTGAAGTTAAACTTAGACTGAAGAAACTGAAAAGTTAATATTAATTCACTACTCGTCGATCGACTGGATTATTGCCGTCTCAGGATTTTTAGATTCGTTCTGCTGCCGTTGCTTTTGCGTCGTTGCTGCCGTCGGTGCTGTCGTCGTCGTCGTCGTCATCTAGGTTGTTGCCAGCTGGGTTCTGCTGCGTCAGGAAGTAGACGTTCCTTCATAAAGTTGTCGATGTTTCGGTGTTGCTACGTTGGAGTCGATGTGGATGCCGGTCGTTCAACTGCTGCGTCAGGAATGCTGGTCGTCCACTTGTTGCTTTAGGAATGCTATGATAAGTTTGCTGGGGTGGTGCATCCGGTGCTGTTGTCGTCGATGTACAGTAATGTCCATAACTATGTATCTTTACATTACTAAAGCTTTTCAGTGTATTCTATCAAATGGTTTTATAGCAAGCGGTATGAGCCTGTGCACGCTATAAAAATTTGACTTTTACTGTGAGCCATGCGTCCTGTGAGAGTGCGTGAGACAGCACCAAAACACGGCTCACAGTAAAAGTCAAAATAAGACAAAACAATTATAGCAGCGTGCACAGGCTCATAGAACAGAGACCGTTTGAATAAAATGAGTCGGCGACTGTCGCCCAAGCAACCACAAACATTATATTATTGCACTTATTCAACCCAAAATCAACATCGGTAATGTGGGATCGCATCAATTCAACAGTTGTCAAGTAATGAAGCTTTAGATTAGCTTAAGAATGTAGTTATGCATTACCAATGGAATAATGCTACTTTAGCAATGTCTTATGGCATTACAAAAGATATAGCATTAGTTCGATCTTAGTGGGGCCCTTTTCAGCTTTAATCCAAATTCAATGATGCACTAGACGTAATACATATACCCTATATATGCTCGCAATCACAGCCTCGTGGTTACTTGGGCGGCCTCTTTGTTCTCCAACCTTCGTGAGTTAAGCACACTGAACCGATAAATCATGTAAAATTTATCTGAAAACATATATAGGTATTTGCCATGTAGCTTTTCACATAACTTCTATGTGAAAAAACACATAAACAGCCAAGAGATAGTTCATATTATATTCATTGGAACAGTCACATACCTTTTATGTAAAATCCCAATGAGAATTATTAGTATTGGTTTATGTAATTCATGTGAAATTTCAATAAGAATGATTGACACCTTTAATAAATTTCATGTGGTATATTAATAGTTTTGAAATGAATTTATTTTAAGATTTTTTAATATTTACATGTCATTTGAGTTGAATTATACCTGCTTTGATTTGTTATCTGTGATGTGGGAAATCTGGGAAACACACATAATTAATAATATCTGTGTCCATTTCAAAAGAGTACTATCAAGAACAATGTTAATTGAATTGCTCAAATGTGTAGAATGACGTTCAATCGATAGATGCAAAAGCTAAGAAATGTTAACGAGTTATGTATGAGTTACTAACATTCAAAAGCTGACCACTTCAGGCGCCACCAATTTCAGATTTCCCAATTCGTCCCAATTCGCCAGATGTTGCCGAAGGATGATATCTAACTTTAAAAAAAAAACTTATCCAAATGAAACAACGGTGAATCGATAAATTTTCGTTTTATTGTTGCTAATAATTCTAATATAATTTTATACAGTTTACGATACTTTGATATTGCAGATTTTGGTTAAGTTACTTCAACGTTAAGCTCAACGATAAATAAAACATGCTACCTATTTTTATAACATAACTTCTTTGATAATAACGACTAGACAATAAGTTACTAAATAAATACAATGACTTAGACCATTCACATCCCAAATACCATCGCAGATGGTTACGAATTATTCTACAAGATGTTAGTGCGGTTTCTGAACAAGTTCCTGTGCTACGCTTTCGTATATTTTAAATGGCTCAATTCAAATCAATCGCCAGCATTGACGTCATCATGACTCATCAAATTGCAGCAAATGAAGTACTTAGAAATGCGCGCTTCTCATCAGAAATCTATGGGATTAAATGCAGTGTTTTTGCTAGCTGCTAGAATTGCGTGCGAAATGTAAGAAAATATGCTGAAATTCGTATGTGATTCGGTAACAATATTTTTTTCGGCACGCTACTCCCGATCATGCAACTTCCTGTGACGTTTCAGATTGGAAGAGCAGGAGAACTTTTTAAGGCAAACGTCACAAGAGTACGGGCGCTCACCTAAAATTGAAGTGTCAAACTAAATTGAGATTTTTTTTTCATTTATCTATCAAGCTGAAAACGTACCTGTATGTGTGCGATAGTGCAGCTCCAGGCTGCGAGCGTTATCGAAAACCTTAGTGCAGGTTGTGCATCGGAACGGGTTTTCGTCACTGTGCACGCGGTAGTGCGTTTTCAGCGTTGATGCGTTGAAGAACGATTTGGAACAGATATCACATTTGTATGGCTTTTCACCGATCGTGCAGCAGCATATGTTGGCGGAGATCATTGAAAGATTTGTGACACACATGACATTCGTGGCTGCTGATTCGAACCGGTGGAACACGGGTCAGGGTTACAGGAGACTGGATCTCAGCCGGTTTACCACCCCGATTAGGGATAATGTTATTGTTAAAATTTACGTTGCTTGGACTGACTGCCATATGGGTGATGCTCGTTTCATTCGAATCCCGCCGATTTGATGCCACTTGTGTTGTTTTTATGGCTGACCGTTGCGAGTATTTCACTTTAGAGTGTATATATTCAACATGCATATTCAAATTCTTTGCAAAGTGAAATGTCTTTGGACAGTAGAAACACTTGAAGATTTTCTCTTCTTTGTGACTAGTTATATGTTTCTCGAGCTGCTCCAAAATAGCAAATTCGGCAGAGCAAAACTCACATTTAAACAAAGGAACTAAACTGGTATGACGACTGAAATCAATTCCACTGTTGATCATTAGCTCCGTCTGAATCGGGATATCAACTCCGTTGGAGTTTTGATCAATTTGCATTTCTTCAGGACCTTCGTTTGATTCCGACTCATCCCATTCTTCAATATCGGCTTCGTTGATATCGTCGTCATCATCATCTTCCTCGTCGCCAGTGCCAGTGGTGCCTAGAATGAAGTCTGGTTCTGTTTTGATTACCACTTCTGGCTCGAGAAAGGTCGATCGTAAATATTCATCATTTTGAATACATTGTTCGCGAAATTGATGGAAGCTCTCCACTTTAGACCTACATGGCACACAGATTGTAGTCGGATATCCCATCTTTTGAGATACCTTCGAACAAATCGGATAAATATTTAATAGACATGAACTCAGATCATCGATCATGGATCCTAAATGGCATCATCATACGCACCTTCACTGTTGTGCAGTCGTAAATTATCATCTGCAGCAGTTCATTTCCACTATCACCAAAAATAGATTCCAAGTTGTCATCGCCGGACAAGCAGAGCCTGCAAATGTTTTCTATTTTTGCACTAGAAAGGAAGAAAAATTTTGGCAGGCCAAATTTGATCGGCACCATCAAAATTGGTCCGTAATTTGATGATCCAGTAAGTTAATTCCGGAAATACTCACTGAAAAGTGCTCATGTTTGCACAAGTTACATTTGCGTAGTTTTTGTTGGGAAAATACAGGTATATTTAGGGGAAAATTCAAGGAAAACCTATTCCCTGCGAAAAAAGTGTTTACTGCTGCTGTCGGCAATGGGCGATGGAACTGTCAAATGGAAAATATTTTTGTCAAAACATTGCATTTTTAGGGGTGATCAAGTTGTTCTCAGATGCATTCGATGTTTTTGAATAAGCCAAAGAAGGATATATGCATTTTGCTTTCACTCATAGAATTTTTTTTTCTAGTAAAAAGATTATTTTTATGTACAAAAATTGCATTTGAAGTAGGTTAACGGGATGAAATGTTTGCGTAGCTCCTTCATTTGGTCTATCTGTCAAATATTTTATTAATTCACCACCAATCGACAATGTTACCCAGATAGCGGAGCCTTGGTTTCCAACATCGAGGCCATCGGTCAGCTGCCTCCAGAGTCAGCTGGACGAAAATCATCCGTTGTACAAACCCGTACAGTTTAATGTGTAAGGTAAAATGTGCTGCTTGGACGTGTCCGGCAGTCTTGCTTAAACTGTCGGTCCTTGCGGCGCTGTTCTGGTAAGGAATGTGGAACGGCCAGTACTTAAGATTCCTCAAATCTACGGATTTCCTAACCACCGGAATTTCTAAACATTAGTTTCAGTCTTTCTTAACCACTTTCAGCTTTCAGGTCGGTATAGTGTTCGAAAGAAATTTCTTTTTCTAACTCAAACCCATGTTAAATTCCGATTACTGAAACGGAAGAGGAAAGAATCGAAAAGACGGC
>JASCZW010017583.1:0-16753 GCA_034211315.2 Aedes japonicus | reverse complement strand
AAGTCAACCATCCGCCATGACGTTGAGAAATGCATCTCAAATAAATTGAATAAGCGAAAACATGAGAAACAGGTGAGTTTCGAAACTTGGTGTGCGATTCGTCAATTGAAATATCGAGATGTGGTCTACTTTCATGTGGTGCAGTTGCGATCGTGGATAAACAAGATTACGATTCTCGCGTCCTTGACATGATTAACTCTGGTCCATACGAAGAGCAAAAGTTTAGAATGGAAAACCAAGAGACTCTCTCAATGCAATGACGGATCAGACCAACTCCGTCCGCTAAAAAGTTGCCCGTTTGATGGGGAAGAAAAACTTGAAACGGAATTTTCATGTTCCCAATCCAAAAGTAGCGTTGTTGTACTGTCTTTCAAAAATACATAGTACCAGTCGCGATGCGACCGATTTCGTCGAATATTTGTACCCCAACCGAGAAAATAGCTGCATGGCTGGTGGATGAAATGAAAAAGTATCCAATAACCCGCGAAAAAGTGTTCGAAATTCGAAGAGCTGGTAGACCGGTTGAAAAATTTCGAGTTACGACGGGGTGAAGTTCTGGTGTCGTTTGATGTAACTGCTCTTTTTCCAAATTTACCTGTGTTTGATGCGTTAGCAAGCCTGCGAAGACATTTGAGGCGGAAGCGAGTACCAATCAACCATATCGAAGCGTATCTGTTGGTGACGGAAACTTGCATGAACCAGACTTCTTCTCGTTTAGGGGGAAGTTCTACAAACAAACGTTTGGTCTCAGCATGGGCAGTCAGCTATCATCACGTTTGGCAGATGCTTTCATGAGCGATTTTGAGGTGGAACTACAAAAAGAAAATCTCTTTCCAGCGAATCTGGCGGCGCTAAAGACTGTATTCGATGAAATTTGGACACACGCCATTGTTCGTAACTTTTAGCGTGTAGGTAAAAATTATTGAAGTTTTAACTGAATGTATTTCATTGTATTGTGTCAATTTTGTAATGAGTTTTGTGACGAAATCGGTCGAGTGATTTCAGTGATGGCTTCGAATGAAGAAATAGTGCGCCAACAAATGTTGGGCACTCACTTCGAAAACCCAAACGCTTCTCATCGATGGATCGGAAAACAGCTCGGAATCGCACATTCAACCGTAACTCATGTGATCCAAACGTTCATGGACCGTAAGACAACCAAGCGGAAAAATGGTAGTGGCAAAAAACGTGTGCACATCAAATCCGGAGATTACATGTGTACAAGGTCCAGAAGAGCACCGAACCAGAGCGATAAACAGAACTCAGTGGCCAAAACTCGTGCAAGAAAACTGTACGGGAGTGGCTCACAAAACCGTTCTGCATTGTGATGGAAGATTAGACCTGCATTAAAGCCGACACCAAACAAATGCCAGGACAGGAACACTACGTCTCCACCTCTTAAGTTGTGGCCTTTCCGGAGAGTGTACGGAAGAAGAAACTCGTCGAAATTCGCCAAAAAATTCCTTGTCTGGCGAAGCGATCTGCGGATGTGGCAAAATGAGTCACTGCCCTTCATCACCTCTGGGACCGTCAACGGACAAATCCTACAAGGACGAATGCCTCCAAAAATGACTTCGCCCTTCTTGAGATCGCACGATGGCCCGACACTGTTTTGGCCGGATTTGGCATCTTGCCACTATGCCCGGCCCGTCTTAGACTGGTACAAAGATAATAATGTAGTTTTTGTACCAAAAGACGTCAACCCTCCAAACACTTCGGAACATCGCCTAATTGAAAAATTTTGGGCAATCATGAAGGCAAAGCTCGTTAAAACTCCAAAACTGATAGAAAATGAACTTGAACTAAAGAAAGTGTGGTTAAAAGTAAGTAAGCAGGTCGGTCCTATCATTGCCCAAAATTTGATGAACGGTGTCAAGGCAAAGGTGCGGGCATTTGGGTTGGGAGAAAGGTTCAATAAACTAATGATGTCAAAACTTAACCATTTAGTTTTACTTTATATCCAGGACGTTTGAAAAGAATCGGGCTCAAGGAAAATTTTTGGTGACCTATTTTGTGTGTCCAAATTTCATCGAATACAGATCTTTACGAAAGGTTGTTCTTATACGCCTTTAGCATTTACGATTACGGAAGAAATATCCACTTTCATGGTACGATTCCGATCATGATGATTCATGAAACACATTGACGAATCTAATTTCTTAACTCAAATGTATAATGCAACATAGGCTCCTATGGTTTATCATAGATTTTTCTTTTGTTGTATTTCTATCAGCAAACTTATGTTGATAATACGAACAATTTGCTCTTGGGAAATTTCAAGTTGCCACCATTAAAAAAAACAGCACCTATTGTATATTTATTCATTTCACAATCAATATACCTTATCGATCTACTCTAACCTATGTTTACTATTATCACATTCGGGCCATCCATTTACATGGTAGAGAAAGAGGTGCGCACAGCCCACTTCAGCGGTCCGCCTTCACTGCAAATCATTTTCCTTCGACATCCTCCTCCGGAGCAGACCTCGACAGATAAGCACTCCAATCAACGCCAGCGGAATTAGCAGCACCAAGATAAGCGTCACCACAATGCCTCCCGTCCGAGCTGCGTATTCCGGTTCACCTGTTGGGTTGAGAAAAGTATGCGAAAAATATGGGTACAACATATCGAGCTAATATTTGCTTTCCACCTTTTTGGATGACCAACGGGCATTGTCGACGCTGTTGCACAAACATGCTGGCCCTGGTTTATAGAAATAATAGAAGAAGAAGAAGAAGAAGGCCTATTCACGACGGCTCTGAATTACATTGAACTATCTTTTTTTATTGATTTCACCATTGTTGCTTATCACTAAATACACACACTTAAAGGTGGACTTATCGCTACAGAAGTAAAAAACGTCTGACTTACTGTTATCTACTTTGATAGAACCTTATACGAAAAAGAAGGGTTTTGTAAAAATAACCGATGACTTAATTGTGATGTCGCGTTGAAATACCTGACTCTGTCGGATGGCTGGTTTCGTTTTTTTTTATAAACTGAGGGTATGGGTTTGAGGTATGAGGTTCTAGACCTCGGTTGACCGGCTGTCCATTCTTTGGGGGAGACCGACGTTTTGGTTTAGCGGTTGATTGGGCTGTTCGCCCCCACTGAAGAATGTTCCGGTGGTGGAAGGAAGCTGCGGTTCGAAGCCTCCCGGTCTTCTCTGGTTGACCGGTGAGTTGTCTTCGGTGGCGAAGCTACTGTTGCGATCGATTCCGCTGAAGGTCGGACTGTAGGCTCCGTAGGCTTGCGTTGGGGACTCGATCAGGGGTGGTGGTGGATAGGTGTCTCCGCTAAACATGGATGGTCCTGCTCCTACGTCGTCCTCTGGTCCGGAGGTCAGCCGGCGACGACCTAGTTGTTTTTGATCAGCCATGTTCTTATATTGGAAATCATTGACAACTTTATCTCTATATTCACCTCCTTCCGAGGATGTAATGTCTTCTTCATCCAGGTCCATTTTTTCGGTTCAAACTGAATGTCCGGTTTGCCAGCCAGTGGTTCATGGGTGTTGTACGTAGCGTCGTATCGGCGCACCTTCTTGATTGTGTGGTCATCGTATTCGCTTCCATCGCTGGCCAGATTGCGAAGCGTGGTTCGCGAACCTGAACGGGATGGAATTGGCATACGCCAGTCCGGATCCTCCTTCAACTTGCGCTTCCGGAAGCAATAAACACCGCAAACGATACACATGATCAGGGGCAACATTACAGCGAGGACAATGCCAATGGTAATCCAAGCGGTTCGACGAGTATAGAAAACGGCGCCTAGATGGGCGAAGAAATCTCTCGTTAGTAGACGCGTGAGGGTTTGAGGAGGTTTTGTGAGATTCGCAACGATACTTACGCAGACATTCGGTAAATCCATACTCAGGAATATCCCATATACCATTTTCACGACAAACTCGTCGGGTATCGCCTATCAGAACGAATCCTTCGTTACACTCAAAGGAAACGCGCGCCCCTGGAGTGAACATGAAGCTTGACTTACGCCCGAAGCGAGGAGTTTCCAGGATTCCACAGGATATAGTTCGCCTGAAAATTGAAATATCGTTTAACTGACCCGCCCATGGACTATTGTTCGCTAACTCACTCATTGTTCGTACTCTGTATGTTGATCGCGCTGGAATGGTAGTTTTTGGTGAAGTGCGCCATCTCCCTACTCAGCGTCATACCGAAATCGAACCGACATTGGTAACTCTCACCGCACAACTCGTGTGCTCTCTCTATATCGTGCGTTCGATTGGGAGGTAAGAATTGACTCGGTTCCGGACGGAACTCCGGCGTGAACGATGTATTCGCAAAGTAACTGGACGTCCTACCGAACTCTCTGGTAAACAACGCTCTGCCTATATTTTCTATCTCCCTGTCCGATAACATCCCTGCGAAAATGGAACAAATGTTACGATACAATCGAAACTCAAAAAACTCCCAATATCTTACAATGCATTGCGAAATTGTTGTGAATGTCTCCGAAGTGGTTCAGATTGGGTGCTATAACAACGCCATCTGGTCGTACCAAATCATCCTGCATTTGCCAACTCCAGTTTCCAAATAGACCCCTCGTTTTATTCTGAAATTAAAGATCCCAATCAATATTTTTATCCACCCCCAATTCACCCTCCGTTGCTCATACTATAAAACTCCACGGCGTGTAGACCCGCGCCGTCATGAAGCCATTGTTCTCGACGACTTCCACCCCCACTCCGGACGAGAACATGATGACGACTTCCGATTGATTCAGGATGTACGTTGGCGTGTAGACCGTAACTCCGTGGAAGTGCTGGAATTTCAAACTCTGTCGATCGAAGTAGATCCTCCGTTCATCGGCAAACACGTCCAACCGGTAACGCCACTGGGCGTCCCTCGGACGTAATCGTACTTCGATAACCGTTGACGTGTTACCACGTGCAGCAATCGACGTCAGCTGAGTTGCCATAACCGGTCCGTGGATGTTTCGAGCAACCTGTTCAAATCGGCCTTGAACGTCGATGCGTTCCTGTCCGTTGTTGCCTCGCAGCAGCACAAATTCACCCATTCCGTTGAAGGTGTACTGCAGTCCGTCGAAGGTGACGATATGTGGATCTCCGAAGACTGCGGCCACTCCTGGTGATTGGTAGGCGATGCAGTCCTGCGATGGTCTTCGCTCGAAACGGAATGTTTCACATCCAACGGCCTGTTCATCCTGCCACATGCAGCACGAATAGTACGGACGGACATCGTGGAACCAGGTGGATAGAGTCGGAACCTTGTTGGCTTCGTTCCAGGGCATTTGACCGATGTTGTGATTTCGGCGTGGTCTTGATCCCCACATTTGATCGTAAGACAGCATTAGGTAGCCATTACGATCATAGCAACACTGCTGTTCAGAACCCTGAGACGACGGTTGACCGGATCGTACGCAATGGATGGCTCCGCGGTGGTGCAAACAGGTTGGATTAGTGTCCCGATCACAGTCCGGATCCGGCAGGTAACGGCCCTTGTCGTAGGTGGCATGTTCCAGCGTGCAAGGACAAAGCGGAAGCTCGTGGGCAAAGTTTCTGAGGAAACGATCCGTCAAGAGCCAGTTGTCGCATAAGGCTCGTGGCCAGTTTCGTCCGTGGATTCGCTCCCACTGTGGACCAAAGTACCAGCCCAATGGAATCGGTTTGGACCAAAGAATGCTGCCGTGGGAAGAGGTGTGTTAGTATGGGAAGTTGTTCGTTAGAGTTCGGTTTACTCACGGAGAAACGCTTAAGCCGTTGAACTGCTGCGGATTGGTAAGGTTGATCTGGATGAACCCGAATTGCATGTCCACGTTGCGTGGATTGTCTCTCAATCGGAAGTTAGCTGGAGCAATCGTGTATACTCCCGTGTTGGTTAACTGAGGTTCAATCATGTCGATGTATTCTAGTTCCGGGCTGAAAAAAAAGACGTTTGTTAAATCGAAAATCGAAAAATCGGTGGTTCCGCCTAGCATACCGAATTGTTGCTTCCCGGTAGCCCCAGAGTGAGATTTGAACGTTTGCATTCAGATTTGTCGTTAAATTATACCGATTCCATGTAATTCTAATCTCCGATGGATTTCTACGGTGAACGTCGTCCGACTCAAAGAAGATCCGATCCGTAGCTGTAGCCGGAGTTTCCACGAAGTAGCGTCCTCTCCACTTGAATCGCTCCGTACCGATGGAGATTTCGAATCGAATGTAGCCTTGTGCCTTCAGGAACGGCTGTACGCAGATAGCTCGATTCGTATCGACGACCGTTCCGATAACTTCCTCCGTATCGAACCGACAAGCTATACGGGTGGTGTTTGAGAGGAAGCAGGGTCCAGTGATGTTAACAACCGTTCCACCCAGCATATTTCCAGACTCCGGAGCGAACACCAATGGTAAGATGTGCCGCGTCGATATCCTTGTTACACGTTCCAAGCATGATCCGTTCGTCAATACGGAAAATATGCCGTCCAGGGAACCCATTAGCCCAACCACGCCCCGTCAAGTCTCGCAGTACCGATGCCTGGCTGTACGGTTTGTATTCGTAGGCCTGTGTTCCGTTTCCTGCGTTGAAGCCGATCTGTAGGGGTTTCGAAAAATTATATCAACGATGTCACTGAGTAAGCAAAGGAACCTACATAAGCTGGGACTCCTCCTTCTCCTCCGGTTGTGTCTCCACCGGCTTCCGTATGCGACGACCAGTTGATGATGGCGTAGTTGAAGATGGCGTACGTGTAGACTTCATCAGTTGCCAGAATCATCTGGAAGGTGTTCGTCTGCAATGATAGAATAAATTTTCTAAGTATGATCGTTTCCAAAATTCAAAACCACTTGGTCTAGCATACCCTAAACAAAGAGTTATCGATACCGCCAGCAAAGCTCATATTCTTCCACGTGGTGATAATCGCGTGCTTCGGCACAAACGTATCCGATCCCACGACTCCCTCGCGGATGTCCCACATGACGCGTTCACGCATTTCCACACCGGGTCGATCGGTTCTCGTTTCAAGATCACGCTCCATTCGGAAGTACACTCCGGGTGCTCGCTGATCAACGTCCGTATCGTAGATCCTACCGATTCGACACTTGGAGAAGAAAATTCCAATAAACGAGGGATCGTTCCGCCGGGGCCAATCCTTGATTGGGAAGGACAGCGGATAGGTGTAGTGCTCCGGTGGATCGGAGAATTCAAGGAATCCGTTCATCGATACGCGGGTGTAGTTGAAGCGAAAGCCGAAGAACGGCAGCTGGAAGTTGAAGTTCTTGTGCACCTGGGGCATCGAGGCGTGGATGTCCCGCTGGTAGTCGCCGATGTTCTCCGGGCCACCCTGATTATAGAATGGGTAGAGGAAGTTGCGACGGATCTGGGCCAATCGTGCCGGTGTGATGGTGTAGGCTGAGCCATCCTTCTGGAAGTTGGGCGGATCCTTCGGTTGAACCGGGTTGTTCAGATCTGCCAAAAGGGGGAGAAAAGACGATGAGTAATGGTGCTGGATAGTAGGGGTTGATGACGAATAGTTATCAATGCTTTTTCGCAGAAAATTATCAGTAAGTGGCTGATAAGAGGTGGTGAAATCGGACGGAAGTGTGAGTCAATGGCAATCGTTGAGCTTAGCTGGGTGCTGAACCTGTGAGGTCCCATTCAAAGTGCAAGTAACGTAAACCGAGGAGATGATGCTAAAATATTTATTTACATATGGTTTTGCCTATCAGTTTAATTCTAGTTTAACGAGTTTGTATGTGTTGTGTTGGTACTATTTCTACGTAGGTGCCAATTCCCGGCTCTTCGGGAAGAAACATTGAATATTCCGCTGATTTTGGTCTGAAATACAAGATCATATATTTTTCACACATTTTGTACACATTGCATGAACTCAGCGTACTTACTTTGCCGTATTGAAACCAAACAAAAAAGGCCAGTGCAGTTCGAGTTCGTAACAAATTGAGCTCAAGTTTTGAGTGAGCACCTGATGGGTTGGAGCAGAAACGATATTTTTAAAGACCCTAATGCTTCAGCCAGTGATGGTAAATGTACTATATTTTGACATTACTTTCATTGTTTTCTTACGACCGAATTAAACACACGCGAAAGTAAACAGGCATGGGAGAAAATGTCATGAAATTTTCTACTGTTTTCTACAGGTGCCGAGACATTTCTACTGCTAAGAGTTTCGTTGATTGCTGGCTTGTTATTGCATCATATGATGATTATCATATGAATTTAAGTAATACGAATGGATCCTAACAATTCATAACCATAGATAACCAAATAAGTGCGTTTTGATCAAGCTAGCTTATACAGTCACACGCAATACCTAAAGTATTTGAAAACGTCAACAAAAATAGAGCGACTTTTTTCTCTTTCTGTTTTCTATCCTTCACGTTCGCTCGAACTAGAAGCGAGCATAAACTTTTCGCAGCAGGCGACTGTTTTGCGAAGAATGTACACTTGACACCACTGGCTACAGCTACTTGTTTCTCAATTTAACGCAGTGTAGAAAATGAAGGTTAAGTGCTTAGTATGAATGCAGGAATGTAGGAGCAAGCGATTTGACGTTTAGTTTAGGCCGTTTGACAGAGAATCTATCAAATCTTATCGATTAGCTGTCAAACGACCTAAGTCAAAAGTCAAATCGTTTGCTCCCTACCAGAAACTGACTTAAAATCTTGGCGGTTATTAGCGATCCTAAAATATTAGATTGTGCAAATATTGATGGGATAGGAAGCGTTAATTCAATATGAAAAAAATAGTCCAAATGACGAAACTATACACAGAAAAATTAATTAATTTTAACAAGCGCGTAAAATTTCCCCTCGTGTAATTCCAAGTCGAAGGAGCGTAAACAACGATATTGTTTGCAATCTTTCATACAACAGGCTAGATTCAGGCCTTATCTGGCTTAAATTTACATGAAATATCCCATTATTTTCTACCAAATCTAGCATTCCCTTTTGTGCATTAAATAACACAGAAAATTCAGTGTTTATTTTTATCTGTGTACTAAAAAATAGATCCATTTTTGATTTACACCCACTTTTTTCAAAATTTATTAGATTCAGTTTCTTCTAAAGCGAACTTTTCTTCTGGTATGCAAATAGTCGAGAGAAGTGGGAACGAATAGTAAATCAGATAAAGGACTTATTTTCCGTGACCCACTGAGTGATTCTGAATCTAGGTTTGATTGTTCGTATCCCGACAGTCAAGCAAACTCAATTCGATCATAGGCTGAGGCTGCTCTGCAATTCAACCAGTTTATATAAGCGTAATGGTTTCAAAGTTCCATTAAAACCCTTACATTAAAATTTTATATATTTTCTAGGACATGTCTGAGAAAAATATTCTTAGCTTAAGATACAGTAGATTTAAAAAAATCATAATTCTTCAATTATTCGAGTTTATTCTGACTTTGCTAGACTGCTGTTAAACCGAATATTTTTGACCGATTTTGAACCGAATAGTATCAAACTTCCGTGCTTCTTGTACCTGCCCAGCAAGTTTTTGGTCGATCATCTGCGTCAAGCTCCTGAAAGTGATTGTAGGAACCGAGGACTTGATGGCAGCCTCAGCCATGACCAACATTTATTAACTTTAATAAGTTACCTGCCTAGTCCCTTCCAAACGATAATGTGACCCATTAACCTCGAGCCAGCCACGAGTAATTGGTGCCCCACTTGCTAACACCATAAAGAAAATTATTGTAATTAACAATTTTGAACGTCGTCTCCGTAAAATGTTACACACTTCTGAGCTTTATGAATAAACAGACTAATTATAAAAACAAAACTATGATCTTCTTCTAGTTTCGATCAAAATTTAGTCAAACAGTAATGTGTGTGAGTCGATCAAAGTTTTTATTAATAAGTCAATTTCTTTTCCTTTTTCAAGTACAGTCAATACAGAATACAGGAGAAATATTCAGCTAAGCTTCCTTTTTACCGAATGCGAATTGCCGGATCATTTATTTAACACCTGCACATGCAAAATTTGATGCGTTGCTTCTCCTCCTTCGACGACATTTTGATAATTGAAGTGCTAATCTCAAAATTAAAAAAAGAGGCATAGATGCTATACGCACACATCTTCAAAATGAGGGGTATGCTAATTTTTTTTAATGCGCGATGAAAGGAAATGCGTCGAGTTTAAGTCGACCAAATTTTGATCGGAACACTCTTTAAGGAAGTGAAAACAGCTTTAACTGCATCAAAAAAAGTAATTGAGAAGCAAGATGTGTCCGAAGTAATTCTGACACAGGCTATGCTAGAAGACATTTCGACCGTGCTTATAGACCGGTCTAGGTTTTTTTTTTCATTAGGGCGAATCTGAAATTGAGAGACTCTCTTTGACTACTTTCTCTTTCTTTCATTTTCCATTCAGTTTTACGTTTTTCATTCTATTATTCGTAGAGAATGCTAGCAAACTAAAGAGAATCGATGAAGATTATCGAGCTATAGTGGAACGCCCTTTACACGAATCACGTGAGATATTAAGTTTCTGATAAGTATTTACAAATGAGGTGGTTGAATGGAACTATCCTAAAATTATGTAACTTTTTTCAGTCCCTCCTTTTATTTTACCTGAGCTACCTATCGCTCATAATTTAAAATTGAGTTAGAATTTTGTTTGGATGAATTATAATTATTATGAAATTAACAGTCGAAGTTGAAAAGAGTAATTCCTACACTCCTCTCCCATTTTCTTCCGATAATAATGGCATCGATGTGAAACTTTCTAAAGATGGTGAAACTTGGTACATTTTATGCTATAAACATAACAGAAAATGCTAAAACGATCGGGTTATCAATTGACATGAAGGTGAACACGATCAATCTTTCATTGTTACTCAGGACCTTTTGAAAAGTTCAACGAGAATCCTTTCTTGTGTTTCAAAAGTTAAGAGGCAACACAGATAGAAAGAAACATTGAATTTTCTGCGTGATCTAATGCACATAAAGGGAATGCTAGATTTGGCAGAAAATAATGGGATATTTCATGTAAATATAAGCCAGGTAACGCCTGAATCTAGCCTCTTGAATGAAAGATTGCAAACATTGTTATACGGCACATGAAAAATTGCAAACAATTTCGTTGTTTACGCATTCTATGGCTTGGAATTAAACGAAAGGAAATCTTACACGCTTGTTAAAATTAACTATTTTTCTCTGTGAAGCTCATCATTTTTGAAAAATTCAAAATAAAGTTTTTCATTCCATATTAAACTGCTGATAATGTATCGAGGAATTATGAACTTCTGATAATGCAAATTTTTCATAGTATGCCGGTTGACAAGTAGAATGCAATTATACCTACACAGTTTCAAAGAACCATATAATTTTCTGCGTTATATAATTCACACAAAGGGAATGCTAGATTTGACAGAAATTACTGGGATATTACGTGTAAATCAAAGCTGGATTTTACATAAATCGCGTCTTTTGTTTGAAAGCTTTCCAACAATGTTGCATGGCGTATGGAAGATTGCAAACAATCTCGTTGTTTTCGCTTGCTTCGGTTTGAAATTAAACAAGGGGAAATTTTAAGCGCCTGTTAGGCTTTTTTTTTGTGTATTCATAATCATTGTTTCGATTTTAAACGAAGAAACAGTTTGATGATACCCAAGTAACCACGAGGCTGTAATAGCATATATAGTGCATCATTGAAGTTGGATTAAAGCTGAAAAGGGCCACTAAGATCGAACTAATGCTATATCTTTTGTAATGCCATAAGACATTGCTAAAGTAGCATTATTGCCTTCGTAATGCATCACTACATTCTTAAGCTAATCTAACGCTTCATTACTTGACCACTGTTGAATTGATGCGATCCCGCATTACCGATGTTGATTTTGGGTTGTGGTTACTTGGGTAGTGATGATTATGATGATGATTAGGAGCTTCTTATGATCAATTTCAGTTAAGTCTCTCAGGCATAGTGCATCAGTGAAGGATGCGGTAATTTTTAACGCATATTCAAGTGCAAGTGATTTGTAGTCCCGTTTAGAAGCAGGCTAATGTATCGAAAGCAACAGTGACAGGAGCGGAGGAATACGACTAGGAAATAAAATAAAAAGCTCGCGTTCCGAGACATCTTATTACAAAATTAAAGCAGCTAGAGTGGACCGAATCAAGACACTACTCGGTGACCTGGAGAAGAGGAGCACGGGCATTCAGTTTACGGACGAGAAGCTGTTATCTGTCGATAGTTTGTCCAATAGTCGTACAAATCGGTATATCAGTTAAAAAAAAGCATCCGAAGTCCCTGAAAACATAAAATTCAGGATACAGGATTGTATTTCTAACTCTAAACTCATGAAGTTCAAATCTTTCTCCTCCATTATATTTAATCACGACTCGAAGACGCTTTTCAAATTTGTTGCAAGCCACATGCACCACTTCTTCTGGCATTTGATGCCAAATCTCAACTAAACGTTTTTTAAACGAGTCCTAACACATGTGGTTAAAGTCGCTTTGTTTTTTTTCCCTGCATGTATCCCCAGATACTGAAGGCCAGTGGGTTTGAATTAGAAGACGATGCAGGCCATTTAGTGGAACTGATAAAACATGGTAAATTTTGCTTACATTACTGCTGGACAACTACTGCCTTATGTGCTGGAGCTGAATCCTGTAGGAAACAAAAACATTTCTCTCCATAAAGTTGCTTAACACAGGGAAGCAGTTGTTGTTTTATAACGTATTGTAAATAATACGTACGATTAATAGTACGATGCCCAAGGTAAACAGTCGACTTGGCGCATGTTTTTGACAAAGCTGCCAGAAGGTACAGAAGGCTTCTAGAGACTCTAATTTCACCGAAATGATTAGAACATACAGCTCTTTAGAACGTTCAACTGATATTGATTTCAGTAGTAAAACAGTTTGTAGAATTTAGAGGCACGAATGAAATGATTTTTTTTCTAATGAAAAACCATGACCACACTTTGTAGAGTGGTCCCAATAGCATCCTTAATCTTGGTTTAAATCAGTGCTTATATTTGAATATTTCTATTGTAAATATCTGTACAATTTTATGAAGCTTCTATTGTCTCATCTACTAAGATGAAACCTATAGAAAACATCTCACAAACAATTTTCTGTTCTGCGGAAGGCGTGGAGGTGCTGTACGATATACGGCTTCTAGTAGCAACCAGTATTGAACTAAAATTCCTTCTTTTCCCCATTCGATCTAGAAAGCTGTAACCGGCGCCGTTATCCTATAAATGATGGACACAAGGAGTGTCATCACATTGAGAATGATGCACTACACCTTCCCGAGTGACATTCTGTTGGCTATCTGTATATTTTCAGCGGACTCCGATCAATCACGGAGTAGCAAACCATGGGTGGTCAAAATGATCGTACATAAGAGCATCCTTACTGTTGGTTTAAATCGGTCCAAATTGGTTCTCAAGGGTTGTTCAAAATTAACTTACTTTCCCAATGAAAAACTATTGTCATACTTTGTGAGTGGCCCAAAGCACACTTACTGCGGTTTAAATCAGTTTTAAGAGTTTAATATATTAAAGTACAAACGGTCCAAATAAAAATCAGTCTAATGTATAAATAGTTTAATAGACGACACACAAATTCAGACCAACTCTCTTATCCAACATCCGAGTGATTTCTCGTGGAAGTGCAGAAGTGTTTTCGGCTTTCAATAATGCGGGTATCACGTTAACGCATTTCTACCCTTTCCGCATTCGACCCGTTTTCTGGCGAAGTCTTCGCCGGTATTGCTTTTGTCTTGGATCAACATTTTTTACATATTGAGGATATATTCATATATATATATATATATATATATATATATATATATATATATATATATATATATATATATATATATATATATATATATATATATATATATATATATTGCTTCAAAACATCATCTGATGGTTCTCTGTGTAATAACAGCTGACATAGCTATAACAGAGTAGCAACCTTGGGCGAAAAATCATGATCATGCTCATTCTTATGCTTCTGACTAAGAGATAGCAAGCCTGATACGATTTTATTTTACTTAGGGTATGTGTTTCTTGACTCCTTTTAGGAAGTGGTCGATTACCTTTCTGATTGTAACTCATGCAGTAGTTGAATTGTTAACGAAAAATTAAACAAAGTACGTCTGCTTAGATGAGCTTTACAAGTCGTTTGCTGTTCTGAACCAGAGGAAGTTTAACAACTTACTTTTAAGACACGAAAACTTTCGATGAATTTTGATGTAATGTTGGTCTATAAATATTAAATTGGGTCTATTTGTGGATGCAATTTCATCTCAACTTCGTTTCTCGTTAAAAACAATCTTGAGAAAAATTATTTTTATTAATTCCATGGGCATTTCATTGTTAGCTATGCTCGCTTTGTTGAACACAAAATTTCGTAGAACAAATAATGTAATCAAATATGTCATAAATCCAGCAATAATTGGCAAACCCATGTTGGCATCGTATTGATGGATTTATTTTGAAGCAGTTGAGATATTATTTATTAAATTTAGTTATACACCTATAATCGATTTCTTAACTATTTAGCCACCATCGCTTCACTGGTTATGCTGAACAAATTGTCTTCATGATCTTCAAATGACCTAAATTTGGTTAAATTGAACCGATATGCTTAGTGCTGCATTCTAGATGCAGAGAAAATGTAGAGTTTCACGATTTAAATTAGCTATTCATAAAGAAACAAGAACAATGAATTCACAAGAGTTCCGTAGACCCAATTTTTGAGACACATTTTTCCTAGGTTCCTAACTATGACCTGATCTAGTTGTTACATAAAAAATAGAAAGTATTCAATGGAAATGTATGAGTGTGTCGTTTTTCGAAGGTCTTATCTACATCAAAACCTAAGTAACAAAATCCATAGAGTAGGAGTTTTAAAGTTTTGAAATAGAATGACCCATTACGTCCCTAAAACGTCATACGTCCCTAAAACGGGATTATGTTTCTATGTGAGCTGCTAATATGTAACGTGTAACTATTTCTCGACTAGTTTTTCATACAGACGAATCAGATTTTGTAAACAAAAAGGGGAAGTAAGATTCGAACCTTAAATTCTTGAAACCATTAACATTTTTAGCCAAATTAGGACCCACCAACACAAGGAATAAGTTTTCGCTAACATGATGGTGATTCTACTTTCTGTAAGGGTGCTGAGAGTTTTGCGAAATTTACGATTGAATCTTACAAAATCTGATGCGTCTGTTTGAAAAACTACTCTAGATTTTCTGTGCATCTTGTATGAGTAATTCATCCATACTTTGGTTGTTCGTCAAATTCGATGTTTAAACGTATTCTTGTATTCCATACTTGTAAGTGACCCAACAGCATCCCTACTGTTAGTTTAAAGCAATATATATCCTCAAACTCGATATTTTAACATAATTTTATAATCTTTTGATATAAAACATTCATTCGTGTGAGCGGTAACATCCTTACTGGTTTGAATCGATCCCAGATACGAGATAGATATTTTACGTTTTCTTGAATTCAATTGTAATAAACCACCCACACTTGTGAGTGGTCCCACACAGCATCCTTACTGTTGGTTTAAATCGGTCAAACTCGATATTTTTAAATACATTTATATGCTGCTGAAATAAAGCACCTACACTTGTGGGTGGCCCCAACATCCTTGCTGTTGGGACGAATCGGTTCTCAAGCTCGATGTTTTAACGTATTCTTGTATTCCAATGAAATAAACCAGCCAATGAACTAAACCACCCAACAGCATCCTTACTTTTTGTTCAAATCGGTCTCAAAATTTGAAAAACTTTAATGTGCATACCGGGTGAATAAACCGAGAACATAGTTGAAAATCTTATTTGCGCCGACTTCAGTTGAATAAAGCACACCGTTCACCAAAACGGATCCCGCTGCAAACCCAACCATTTTATCCAATATCCCAGTTACCCAACAAACACCAGTATCGAATAACCGCTTGTTCAAACCAATTTGGAGAAGTAATTCAGCTTCTTCTTCTAGATAGCTCCAAAATTGTTTGAACAAGCGATTATTCGACACTGATGTTTGTTGGGGATTTCTCGTGGAAGTGCAGAGTATTTCTCGGCTTCCTTCAAAGCAAGTATCACGTCAACATATTCCTACCCATTCCCTACTGCATTAGTTTGGGATCGCCAGTTTTTACACATTGTGGATATATCCCGAGCATGATCTGTTGGATCTCTGTGTAATAATAGCTGATCTGGCAATAACGGAGTAGTAACCTCGGGTGGTCAATCATGCTCATACTCATGCTCATTTTGGATGAATTACTTTGGTTTTCTGAGTATCTAGGATGCGAATCGTTTCCTTTTAGCCAATTTCAGATCATTCGAAGGGAAGTTTTAATGTCTAAAAAATTAAGAAAATCAAAAATCTTACTGAAGTGTGTAACTACACTGAGCGAACAAATCGAGAGGAATACATTGGAATATCCTATGGAAATTTGCCAGAAGATATTATTAAAAATTTCATACAATTCTGTAGAGGAAAGAAGTTCTTAGGACGATCGTATGAAAATTTTCCTCACAAAAAAAAAGTTGCAATCGGGATTCGAACCATGAACTTCGGGATCCAGAGGAGCCTCAACCCCACGAGACTATAAACGCTTGATAAGTGAAGTCAATTGAAAGTGTATAAGAGGCACGTTTTTCTAGACTAATGTAACAATAATCATTTCATACGATTTTGTATGGAATGAGTCTTGGACCCTTGTTTTGTGGTTCTGAGTGTATAAATTGATGAATTCACTCTCAACTGATTCAAATTAAAT
>JASCZW010017582.1:0-16824 GCA_034211315.2 Aedes japonicus | reverse complement strand
ATTCGCTGCCTTCAGTGCGTCCTTTCTGGCTCGGTGTGCATAGCCCTTCAGCTGATATTCTCCTATCTGCCGATGAATATTCTCTTTCAACAACGGATTCCTCGCCATCCGACGCTCCAGGCATTCCAATCTTCGTAAAGCCATTCCGTCAGCTATCAGGAAGTTCAATTTCGTCGTACTTCCACAACAATCCGGTCTCAAATCGATCGCCAACGCGTACAGTGGTCTTCTCAAGAATTTGCTGGGGCTCTTCTATTCTGACAGAGAGCAATTCAGATACGCTGTTTGGCATCGACATCCTCGAGGAGAAATAATCTTTCTCAATTCATGCAAGACACGGTCATGGTCGCTATCACAGGCGTGGAAATTGAGGGTATGTGACAAGGGAGAGCCACTACCTCCGTATACGCATCAGCCAAGACGAGTCTTCGTGGCAGCCGGTTCGTTGATGTCACCCCTCTTTCACCTTCAACGGAATGGTAAATCGAACATTCTTAACACCTACCAGGGACCGAGGGGCTGCGTTTCCGTAGCCGCAAATTGGTAGGCCTCTCGAGGTGCTTGAACTTGTCCGCAAAGTTGTTGATTCGCAGTGTCTGTCCAGGCAGAGTGAGGTTCTTTACGGTGCGAACATCGTCTAGTGTGTGATGTTTTCATCGTTAAGTCCTGATAGCTGTAGCTGTTTCGAGTCTGCTTCGATTCTAGACACATTGCCCGTCCAGGTTAGGCACAGTGGTGCCAATTTTCCGCTGACACCGATCTTGTTCGCGGGCTCGTCTTCCACGAGCGTGAAGAATGACCCATCATCCAGAAAGGCGAATGCTTTGACCGTTTTCTTTGGCCCGTAAAGCGTAACGGGAATAATGCGAAATAGTACCGATTGAT
The DNA here is from genome assembly GCA_034211315.2 of Aedes japonicus. Taxonomy (NCBI): domain Eukaryota; kingdom Metazoa; phylum Arthropoda; class Insecta; order Diptera; family Culicidae; genus Aedes; species Aedes japonicus. The sequence goes on along the minus strand of JASCZW010017582.1, from coordinate 15,939 downwards.
TCGGCATTCGATGCGCATGATTTCCAGCAGATTCCATGTTCCGCGATTTCGGTCCACAGTTCTGTTGATTACTGCAATTCGAATGCAGTAGCGGGTGATGGCGAAACGTGCATCCATTGATTCCACACTGGGTAGCATTTGCGACAACTCCTTCTGCCGTGCGCATTTAAACAGCTGCGACAAAGTTCATTAGATAATTATTATTTAAAAAAATACGAAATAAAGTTTACTGTATTGTTTAACCAAAGATGCCTCTTATACCGCTCTACAACTCTCTCTCTAACACCAACTTTCTATCTTGTTTAGTTTAGTCGCAATTTCGTACTAAACACATCTTGTTGGGTCGTTAATAAACGGTTGCGTAAAAAACGAATTCAACCCCACCGTGTGTTTTTGTTGACGCCTGTTTGCAGCGCTCATAGTACACGGAGTGACATCTCTTGGTTAGACAAAACAATAAACTTTATTACGTTTTTTTAAATAATAAGGGAAAAATTCGTAGAAAAATAGACTCGATTATCCTTAAATGTGTCTAAATTCAACTAACTTTAAGTGAAGAGGACACTATTAAGTAGGAATATAGTTTTAGAGTTAGGGCCAATTACTCGCAAGCATAGACCAAAACAGAAAAAGTTTAATAACTCTGTGATTTTTTAGATTTGAGTAGAACAATTGTTTTCTTCAAATATGATTCTATCACTCCTTAAATTATTTGCACTAAGGAACCGAACACCTTGTTTGGGAAATATCTTTACCAAGAACATCGTTACCTGCTATGTAACAACACGTAATATTCTTTATATTTATTTTTTGTCCATACAAGTGTATGGAAATCCAACGAAAACGCAAATAACCGGGGTGGCTTCATTAAAAATGTCTGTCCGACCGAAAACAGTTATGATGTATGATATGAAACTGAACCGTACGCAAACATAGATGTTTTGAGCGCAGCTGCGAGCACCGCTGTTCATTTTGATGAGTGCAGGTGCGCACTTCAAGAGAGTGTTCATTTGAGAGTGTATACTCTTTCAAACATCTGCGCTAGGCTAGGCTGCACCTAGAAGACTGAAGGGTTATGAAAAATTCCAACTAGGAAGATCTCCCCGACTGGGATTCGAGCTTGTTGCTTCCAGCTTGTTAGTGCTGAGCGTTTACCAACTAGGTCGCCGATTCAAGTTTAGTGTTGATTGCTGACATTTGTGCCATCAATAATTAAAATCGATGCAATATTGACGATGCAACAGTGGCCATTTGAAAATTTCGTCACTTCTCATCCATGGAACTCGATGAGCTCATCCACTTTATTTCAAACCTGCACCATTTTAATTCAACCAAGCTGCAGACCTTGTGGCTGATCTCGAAATCCACGTATACAAAGGATGTTGCATCTGAGCCTACTAAATGCCAGTTTTGGGAACAAGCTCCATATTTTGTACCTAATGGAAATAAATTAATGTCACCCTGAATCCACAAAGAAACTCATCTTCTAATTGTCTGATTCATGCAGCATCACCGACGAACTCTTTTAAATAAAATCACCTCGAAAACGTCGGCGTTAAGAGTCTCTATAAAAAGTCATTCACATCCAACAGCAGCTATTTGCATAACTTGTGCCGTCTTCTGAAATCAACTGAATAGCAGAGGAAAACTAGCACCAGAACGTTTTCCCAGCATTAAAATGATATCGTTACATAGCTTATGGCATTTCCTACCATTCTAAGTCGTACAATTTCAATCTCGTACATAAAACTCACTTGAATGGATTGAATGGAAATAGTTTTAACCCGGGGGCTTTCAACGGAGAATCTCCATCTCAAGCTCTTTTTGAAATCTCTATAGTAATTTTTATACGATTTTCCCAGCTCGTAACAATCAATAATTTGGTAAATTGAATGTTTATGGTGGGAATCAATCTTAAATTGGTAATGTATTCAAGCCGCACTTCGATTAAAAACCAGTGTCGTCCGTGCCAATTCACTGTTTTGGCAGGGAGATACAATTAGTAGCTATTCTGCAGAGTAAATATTTGCTCTTGTGATGAGCAGCACACGCATTGCCGGTGATTAGATCAAATGGATTAATATTCCCATTAATTTTTCAATCATCCAATTTAATTTATTCACCATGTGCTTCGCAATTAAGCTCTCTTAAATGAAATCAATTAGTTCTGTTTTAGCGAAACCAGTGCGTATGGTGTAAAAGGATCAGTTTGCTCAAAAATCCTCAGTCCGCATTATTTGGATCATGAAATGAAAATGAAATGAAAATGAAATGAAAATGAAATGAAAATGAAATGAAAATGAAATGAAAAATGAAATGAAAATGAAATGAAAAATGAAATGAAAATGAAATGAAAATGAAATGAAAAATGAAATGAAAATGAAATGAAAATGAAATGAAAATGAAAATGAAAATGAAATGAAAATGAAAATGAAAATGAAATGAAAATGAAATGAAAATGAAATGAAAATAGAAATGAAAATGGAAATGAAAATGAAATGAAAATGAAATGAAAATGAAATGAAAATGAAATGAAAATGAAATGAAAATGAAATGAAAATGAAATGAAAATGAAATGAAAATGAAATGAAAATGAAATGAAAATGAAATGAAAATGAAATGAAAATGAAATGAAAATGAAATGAAAATGAAATGAAAATGAAAATGAAAATGAAATGAAAATGAAATGAAATGAAATGAAAAATGAAAATGAAAAATGAATGAAAATGAAATGAAAATGAAAATGAAAATGAAATGAAAATGAAAATGAAAATGAAATGAAAATGAAAATGAAAATGGAATAAATGAAAATGAAATGAAAATGAAATGAAAATGAAATGAAAATGAATAGAAAATGAAATGAAAATGAAATGAAAATGAAATGAAATGAAATAAATGAAATGAAAATAAAAATGAAAATGAAATAGAAATGAAATGAAATGAAAATGAAAATGAAAATGAAATAAAAATGAAATAGAAAATGAAATGAAAAAATGAAAATGAAAATGAAAATGAAACATGAAATGAAAATGAAATGAAAATGAAATGAAAATGAAAATGAAAATGAAATGAAAATGAAATGAAAATGAAATGAAAAATGAAATGAAAATGAAATGAAAATGAAATGAAAATGAAATGAAAATGAAATGAAAATGAAATGAAAATGAAATGAAAATGAAATGAAAATGAAATGAAAATGAAATGAAAAAATGAAAATGAAAATGAAATGAAAATGAAATGAAAATGAAAAATGAAATGAAATGAAATGAAAATGAAATGAAAATGAAATGAAAATGAAAATGAAAATGAAAATGAAAATGAAATGAAAATGAAAATGAAAATGAAATGAAAATGAAATGAAAATGAAATGAAAATGAAATGAAAATGAAATGAAAATGAAATGAAAATGAAATGAAAATGAAATGAAAATGAAATGAAAATGAAATGAAAATGAAATGAAAATGATTTTTTTCGGGACGTATGTTTAAAAATATTCCTCGAAAATCTCTCCGAATTTATGAAATAGTAAACATTTTTCTTCTGACCGTTATAACTTCACCGCAAAGGTGCATTTAACACCATTCTCTCCTTCGGAGGAAATCATCATTCATCCATTCATTGGATATCAAAATCGCTCCTGGGGATTTCTGTCCGCATGCGAAAGCGAAACTATCAATTTGTCCTGCACAAGTTCTGTCAGAGTCGCAGATCTTGCTGAAATGAAAACTAATTTTCCAATAGGATTAACTCATCCCCTGTCGATGCCTTTTGGTATGAGAATGTGTGATGTCAACACACAGTCCAACGAAATGTGTCATCGAGGAATGACCGTTCAGCAATTCGCTGGAATGCATGAATGTGGAGCATATTTTCTATCAAGCTGAGAATTCACCAATAATTTTTGACAGCGTTAAATTGCCGATTGCTAAACTAATTGATCAAATTTCTACAGAAATCCCTAATTAAGCAATTTCACGTCAATTATGCTGCCCTTCCCTCAATTTTCCAGAGCAAACATGGCACCGTTGAATCGTGTTTTGTCGAGTGAGTGCAAACGTACTGGAAGGATCTCTGTTCGAGCCATTATCATTGTTGCTAAATCGCCAGCAGTGAGGTTCATAATGATGATTATACCATAGAGAGTTGTTCTATCTCGTATTATCGGTGACTGGTCATTATGCAGCTATCTTCATTGTCCTTCGCATGTCGTAATGGGTTGAGTGCATCAGGAAGCTAGGAAATGGATTGACAGGTTGTTCAGATCGTATTATCCAATGGGGGTGCTATTAGCATATGCATCCACCCCCACAATTGGTTTGAACGGTTTAGGAGTGTTGGAATATACACACTCAGTAGGTGAACAGTTTTGGGCGCTGGAAAGTGTACGGTAAACTTCCTGTATCCGGTTGGTCAGGCACGCCCCTAGCAGTATTGAATCATGTAAATCAGGCAAAACCACTGTGATCTATGTTGAGTTACTAATCAAATTTGCACAAACAAAAGTGAAAGTTGCTCAACTAAAGGTTCTCTTTTACTTGGACTCTTTTACTCTTTACTCAACATTGCTTATCATAGTATTTTGATTGCGGTAGTAACAGTTTAAACCGGAAAACGGCGATTATCAGCTGAGTACATATTAAGCACGGTGACTTCATCCAAGGAAAATATTTGCTTATAATAATCATCTCAGTGCTGCTTCTGACCACTGATTTTCAACCAACCAAGGATGAGGGTAGCCAAGATCTCCTATCACTACACCCTTTTTTCTACTTGGCTTAATACGACCTGCTACTCAAATAAGTTTTCTTTGGGCACATCTACAGTTCTCAATAGAGAGCCTTCTTTACCATTCCAAGGTCTCCAATCATACAATGTGTAGCAAGCAAATCGGTGGAGAATTGGATCAACAGAATCATCGAAGGCGCATTCCCGGAATCTGGGGGGCCCTAAAAGTTCGTAGCAAGTGGCAATAAATTATATGAAACATTCATATTGCTTTTTATGTGGTGAAATGCTATCATTACATCTTGTAGTATAGTTCACAAAATGAATTTCGTGATGACCAGCCAATCTCAACATCTCTTCTATCGCAAAATGTTGTGATGTTGTGGCTGAGATTCCAAAATCATCCTAAAATAAAAATTAAAGCGCCGTCGAGAGTTAAAATCTCATACTCAATAATCACGTATCTTTTCACGAATCATCATGGCCTAGTGCAATCAACCACGGATTCAGTATCAGCGCTTTCCAAAAATACAGGTTCGAATCTCATGTCAGAAGAAGTAAAAAAAAAAAGCTGGGCAACTCCACGTAGTAGCGCTTTTATCAATAACATTTTGAGACAATAAAGTAGATAAAGGGTGTTCCGATCAAAATTTGGTCAAACAGTAGTGTGTGTGAGACGATCAAAGATTTTATGAATAAGGCAAATTCTGTTTTCTTTTTCAAGTTCAGTTAATACCGAATTCAGCTAGGCTTTCTTTTTATCGAATGTGAATGGCCGGGTTTTTCGTTTAACACGTGCCATAATATTTTGTACAGTCTCCTTGTCCACTTTATTCGCCGCAGAACGCCAGTTTGCCTTGAACTGTTTCTCGTTCACAACAGTTTTTTGAGTCTTCTAGACGATGGCCCAATATTGTTTGATTGGGCAGAGATGTGGCGTGTTGGGAGGGTTCTTGTCCTTGGGCACCACTTGAACGTTCTTGGCAGCATACCACTCCATAGCCTTTTTTTCCTTAATGACAAGATGCCAAATCCGGCCAAAATAGAACGCAACAATTGTGTCGCTTCAGGAAAGGCAGTAGACGCTTTTGTAGGCACTCGCTCAGATAAATTTCCTGGTTGACGGTTCCGGTCACAATGTAAACGTTGCTCTTCAAGCCACAAATACAGATGGCCTACCTCACCAGACATTTCTTCGCGAACTTTGACAGTTTAATATGCTTGAAAATATCAGCCACCTGTCCTCGTCCGGTTGCCGTTTAAAATTCCTGTTCAGGAAGTTGTTTAAAGTCTGCCTTGACGTAAGTTTCATCGTCCTGTACCACGCAATCAAACTTCGTCAGCATCGTCGTGTACAACTTTCGCGATCGTGCTTTGGCCGACGTATTTTGTTTCGAGTCACCACTTTCTTGTAAGTCGACAGTCCAGCTCGTTTTTTAGCCCTATCCACGGTTGAAGGCGCCACTCCCAGATTCTTTACGTCATCTCGGACGGAAAGGTTGGGGCTCTGCTCGAAACAGCGTGCAACTTTATTTGTCATCGCTGTGGCCTCGGGCTTTCGATTTCCCCCCGATCCAGCTTTCCTGGCTGCCGACAAACGTTCACCGAACACTTTTTATACGTTGGTAACAGTTGATTTAGCCACATTCAACAATTTCACCAACTTGGCGTTAGAGTAGTTTGGATTTTCGCCATGCACGTGCAAAATTTTGATGCGTTGCTTCACTTCCTTCAACCACATTTTGATAACTGAAGTGCGCACCTCAAAATCAAAATAGATGCACGATGCTTCACGCACATATTTTCAAAATGAGGGGTGTACTATTTGTTTTAATGCACGATTAATGGCAATGCGTCAAGTTTAAGTTGACCAAATTTTAAACGAAACACCCTTTATATCTGTCGTTCATGCAACTACCAGAGAGATGTTTCTTTTTAATTTGTAACAAAATATTCGTAGTTCTTTTTATTGTTTTCGTACAATGATTAAATGTTTTTTCCGGGTTAACAAATGCTTCGTTCTTTTGAAAGTTGGGTGAGTGCCATTAATTTTGACGGTAGTTTCATTAATACTACGAATCAGTTTCGTTGCAGAAAACATTGAATAGATTTATTAGTTCTTCCTTCGATTTCGTAATATGAACTACATCAAATTAATGTTCAGTGTATGAACGTCTGCTGAACATGGCTGAACAAGAAGATGGAACTGAGATAAAAATTGCAAAACTCCCAAACCTGAACAGTACGCCGTGTAATTAACTGCCGAGACATAATCAAAGTAAAAGATGACAAAACTTTGGAATACCTGAAACGTTAGAAGGAATCGGGTCTCTGACGCGACGGAACGGTACGGAAATGAAACCCACAGCTACAGTCATATTCACCATCAATGGTGCCAGGATTCCAGAGCATATCGAAATTGGATACCGACGATTCAAAACCCGGCCGTACTAACCGGTGCCAATGTTATGTTACAAAGTGTTACAAGTGCTTTGCATACGGTCATATAAAACTTCGTCGCTAGCAGCAGACTTAAACATGTGGTAATTGTGCAAAAGAACACATTATTGTTAACGGTACAAAATTTACTGAAACGCAGTTCTGTTCCCAATGTAATACCAACGATCATTCCATGTTCAGCAGGAGTTGTCCGGTTTTCAAAACCGAGGACGCCATCTAGCATATTCGAATCGACAAGGGGATATCCTTGGCACCCGGCAGCGAGAACACTATTAGAGGCCTCACGAAGTCAGAAAACGTTCGCTGGGGTTATTAACATCAGCAAAGATCAGATCATCACAGATCTTTCCAGTCAATTAGCAGAAAAGACCAAAAGATCGAAAACTTGGAGTTAATGTTGAGTCAGGTATCAAAAACAGCTTGTAGGTTGGAAATGGGAGAGCTCCGTCAACTGATAATTAACCTTCAAGCAGAGGTACGCCGTAAAAACGATCGCACCAAGCTCTGGAAACAGCTCTTAGTAAAAGCAATCGATTGGATACCATACGAGAGCACGGAACTATTGAGGACTTGGTTGCCAGAGTAGGTATTCTCTGAAAACGGTCTCTATAATAAAGGTAAGGAAATTGCTATCCTTCGATTAGCCCTGAAATTCTCGCAAGATCAGATTTCGTCTATAGAGACAGATAAATTGATGCAACTGTTATGGTTCCATCGGTCAATAGCAGTACAAAAATAAAACAAAAACAAATAGATATGACTCCTCCAACTTTTTCAACCACCAATCCGAGAATTACACTAGTTTATAAAATCAATCAAAAGTGATGAACTTCATAATTCAACTTATGTTTCAAATGTGAAATTTTATGCAGAATTCAAAAATTCCGTTAAAAAAAAATTAAAGTAGAACAGTTTTTGAGACATGGATAAAAGTTAATTATTTTAAATGAACAAAAACACATTTGCTTAAGATGAAATATCTCTAACGCGTAATCCAATTTCAATTATTTTGTCATCAAATGAGGTGAAATCAAATTTCACACTGATCTTCTGAACATTGCAATATTGTAGGAGTAATAATTTCGACGTTATTCATAAGTATATATATAATTTTTGTTGGGTTTATTATAAAAAAATGTGTTAAACATATGATAAATACCAAAATAACAAAAAATAAAGTGCATGGTAAACTTATAGCTCAAGAAAAAGAAAAGAAAATTAGGGCTCAATCGTGAAAATCTGTTGAAAAATGATATATGCTGGTTTTTGGAAAAACTGCAGAAATGCGGGAAAAACATTCGAATGAAAAACGCCCATCTCTCTCTCTCTCTCTCTCTCTCTCTCTCTCTCTCTCAAAGAGAGGAAGGAGTTATACACTACATACATGAAACCAAAGCCAAAACTGCGAAGAAATTTTTGTCCTCAATCAATTTTCTACATCTTTTCCAAAAACGATTTTCACTGTTGAGCCCTAATTTTCTTCGTTTTTTTTGGCTTCAAGCTTCAAATGCAATTTGCTTTTTGACGTTATTTTGGTCTTAATCATATGTTCAGCACAATTTGTTTAACAAATCTCTAAAAAAAAATAACGCAAAAAATTATTTATACTGATAAATACCATTGAAGCTATTACTCCTAGAATATTGTGTGCTGAAGCCACTCCCACACCGGTACTGGTAAACATTCCTTACCTAAATTTGATATTCGCATAACATTGTGGGAACAATTTTGTGGTATTATCCTCAGGTATTTTACTTCTTAATTTGAGCTCTTGAATACCAAGGCTAGTTATCAAGTAATTCTATCCTGCTCGGGTAAAAGCCGCAATAATCCACCAGCTTCAGTTGGTCGCCCTATAAAACACAATTTAATTTACTTCAACGTTACTTCTTGCTAACAAAATGGCAAATGGAATGTTGTCGGTCAATCAACATCTACAGAACTTACTTTCTCCAAGTTTCCAATCAACTACGACTTGACAAACTTACCCATTAGCTCAACCATGAATTACACAAAAATAACTATCCAAGGTGACGGAGATTTTTTCTTCCGCTGCCTTGCCAAGAATCGTCTATTCTGAATAGCAGAGAAGCATCAACACCCAACAAACCAGAAGAAACCCCAACCAGCCCTTCCAGTAGCATCGGAATGGGGTCTGTAAACCCCTCGCAAGATCATGCACCGGCACCGACCAAAGACGTTTCCATTTCTACTGCTGGTGCGGGGAACTTGCAACCTCAGGCAAGTAACCACAATTCGTTTAGAGAACACACCACTTCTGCATCGTCATCCCCCCTTACAGTCCATAATCTGCCAGTTAATCCAATCCGTTCGGATGAGATGCCTGTACACTACACGGATAACGGAACCTTCGGGGTCGACTACTACTCGAATAGGCAATCGAAAACAACCTTCTTGCATTGAACGATGGCTCACGAACTCATTACCATTGCACCTCGGGTTCGTTCGCCGGAATCGAAGATTCATTCTTCTCCAATACTCTTGCATCCAAGTTCTATTGGTACTGCTTTACAATTCACACTGTAACTAACACCCTGGTCGCTACCTCTCAGCACAAAAATAGTTATGCAAGGATGCCGATTGGATAAAATTCGAAAATATCGTTGCTCAGAAAAACCCGACCGACTCTGAAGTCTACATCCAAGATGTTTACCTGAAAATAAGAAACAGATCTGGTGGAACCAAGAAGTAGGGAAAGAAAAGCGTTACGGAAGTTATGAATGATGAGCGACGACAACTCAAGAAAAACGAGGCTTGCTATTTTTAATGCAACAAAAGTAAGAGAAAACTGTGGAGGAAGCAAAACGGAAATCCTGTATTGAGTTTCAACCAGAGATCGAAATTCTCACTCAGCTGGGTGAAAACCATACTCTCTCTCTCAAGCAGGTTGTCGAGGACTAGGGAACCGTTCACATTTTTATCTCTCCTTATCACGGATAATTCATTATCCTCTCTCTTGCATATGCAAAAATATCTCTCTCCAAAATTCAACGAAATAATTTTCTCATGTGGCATTTTTCACTGAAAACATGCTACCTAAATCGTATACGAAGAGCAAAAACCGGGGAGCAAAAAATGAGGAGTCACAACATGAAGAAAACTGGCTTTTTATCGAATTATAATGTCAGAATAAAACAAGCAGAAGAATGGTGCATTTTCAGGTGTCAAAAAGTAAGTGAAAAATAACTATCGGCAACTAGGATTCACTGAAAAAGAAACGATTTATCAACTACTCATGCTCTTCGAAAATAAAAATCGCCGTTGCTTTTCTCGCGAAAACTACTGTGAGCGTATAATAGTCTCTCACTTCTCACATTCTCATCCGTTTCTCCACACGGCGGGACAATTTGACTCAATTTTGAATCGTTTTCGACTCACTTTCGTCAAAAGTGGAGTCACTCATACACAGAGACAAATTTGATAGTCAATTTTACCATTATTGGGGGTTCGGATGACTATTGCAGTATAGTAATTTTGAACCGACTATGATCATGGTTAAAACGACCATTAAAAATTGTTGATTCAACATTTGCCAGAATGTCGGAATAGTCCTTGTTACCATGATCATAGTCAAGAATGCCATGAATGTGGTGAATTCGACAATTTTCATGGTTATTGTAACCATTATATGCGATAGTCATCCTGACCATGATTTAATTGTCGTTATAACGATAGAATTTTTTTCAGAGTATATGAGTAAATGTGACTAGGATTGACAAGTCGACATATCTAAGACACCGACTTAAATCAGATCGATGTTTTAGATATGAAGACTTGTCAGTCCTAGTCACATTTACTCATATATGAGTGGCTCCACTTTTGATAAAAGTGAGTCGAGAACGATTCAAAATTGGGTCAAATGGCCTTGCCGTGCAAGCGGGTGAAAACAAAAACTTTTCTCTTCTCAAGTAGGCGAATATTTCGGTCTTTGGTTTCAACAAATATTCACCAGTAGTACATCCACTTCTGAACTATGACAAAGTTATAATAGGCTTGATGGGAAGAAACACGCTAAGGGTAGACAATTATCATCAATGGAGAAAATATAAACGACCTCACAATAATCACCGATCCCTTTGCTGATTTATTTGCAGCCTCTTCCGCCACTGAAAGTTAACCGGCAGCGTTCCTGAAACAGCAAAAGGAAGATGTAGAACTAGAGTTTGCACAAATGACGACATTGTCTGGAATGAAAACTGTTCGATCATCGAGCTCTTCCGAGCACTGCAGGAACATTGGTTGGACCAGATGAGCTAGGCTATCCCATGCTTAAACGACTTCCTTTTCATTGCAAGGCTAGTCTCTGGCAAACCTTCAATCGAATCTGGTCCTATCGAATGGAATGAATGGTGAATCATCGTCTCATCGCGCATTTTGAGGAAAACAGCAAATGACATCACAGACAATATGCCTTTCGAAAGGGAAAGGGGGCCACAACATATCTTTTAGGACAACGTAATTACGGAGGCTGCAAGTAACGGAGAGCACTGTGGAATCGTAACTTTGGATATTGCCGAATCGAGTGGATTGCCCCGAAATCCGAGGTCAAATAAATTTTTTTGTCCGACCTAGAGCCTTGCGAAACAATCACCTGCTGCAACCAATACATCACCGCACTAATTACGGACAAAACAGCGCTATTACTGGCCTACAAAGAATTTTTAATCGGGTGGCAACGGAATTTGATTTCAACATTTCACGTGATACACTTCGTACTAGATTTTTTAATGTGTTTAGATAAGCTTTTAATGTGTTATTTGTAAGTTTATGTTTTTTTTTATAAGATCAACAACACATCATTGGGGCAAAGAAGCCTGTTGATGTACAATATTAAATAAATAAATAAATATTATGAAAGCATATGACAGAATCTGGCATCCACACATTATGGAAGCAGTTGTGAAGAATCATCTGGGAATCAAAATGAACAAATATACAATCAACTACTCAGAATCGCTTCTGGTGCGCTCTGCACAAGCCCTATCTTGCCTCTGGCGATAGAATCGGGGTGTTTACCTTTGCAATATTGGGCTACTTTTTCACTTATTAGAAAAGCATGCTCCATTCTGGAAAAAGTTAGTAGTGCGAGCATTGGATTGTGGAGAAAAGCCTACATCGCCTTGTAACGGGGTTCACCTCTCTAAGCTTCATTATTATTATTGCTTTCTTTTAATACTGTTCTTCTTGTTGCTGTTTTTTTTATTTGGCCGTTACCATAAGTATGGTGATATTGGCACGATAGGTGATTTTAGGAATCACTTTCATAACAGCTTTTCAATTTTTATGATTTGTCATAAAAATTGAGCTTTTATTTATAGATTATACTATAGGAAGTGAAATGTAGATAATGCATAGAGCACCTTATCTCGTCTAAGATTTTCGAATTGGTATGTGAATAAAGAATACGTTAGAGAATACAAAGTGAAACGTTTTTGAAGATGAAGTAGATTCTAAAAAAGCTACTCTTCCATTTAGAGTTTACCCAGACTGAAGAGTAGAAGATAGTTTCCGAGTGCAGTGATTTTCTTTTAATTTTATCTCCTAAATTAGTTCTGACAGTTCTCAATACAGATTGCTGTCGAAAGCAGGTATTATTTTTGCTGTCAGTTTCATTAGGCTGTCAGAAGGTTGAAATATTTCGTTTTTATAGTTAAGTTTATGGTTAGTTAAGGGCCTGTTCATAAACCACGTAAACTAATTTTTGGAAATCTCAGACCCCCCCTCCCCCTCGTAGACTTTTCTCCATACAATTTTTTGAATTTTTTTATGGAGCGTAGACTTTGGACAAATCCCCCCCTCCCCTCAGAAAAGTCTACGTGGTTTATCAACAGCCCCTAACATTGAAATAATTCACACAACGTAGGGTAAAAAGTAGATGAATCACGAGAAATATATTCAGTTCTAATCGAAATGCTGATTAATCAAGTGTTAAACTTAAAACGTCTAAATAAAGTTACAGAAGTTGGTTTGAAGTGGCGAATCTGTGGTGCCTAGTTTTCCGCCGATAGTGATCGGCCCGGTAGTGTCCGAATTGCCCGCGTGTGACCCTAATCCCCGTCGGAGATCACGATCCTGCCCTATCAAGTTTTATTTCGGTTTTTTATTCTCGCGAGACAAAGGCTCTACTCTCGTACCCTTAGTTGTAGTACTTAAAGCGTCCGAAAGACGTTTTTCATAGGGGCTTAACGCTCTACGGCTCAACTCGGCCTTTCTAGGCGGCGTGCATACATCTGGACCGCACAGGCCTGCCAATTTGGTATCCAAACGGGAATTAAGGCCCTCTGACGTGTCGAGAATCTTTTGCGGAGTGTTTCATTTCGTCCCGGTGGTTGCGTAGTCCTGAAGGTGAAAACCGTTGGTGATACGTTGGCATTCCGTAAGAGAGGAGACGATAGAGTTTCGAATTTTCAGCCGATGCCAATCCCGCAACTGTAATAGGCCAATTATGCACGGGAGTCCTCCCCGACTACAACCCGGTCATCGCTAAGCCGTTGAACGTCACGCGACATCGACAGACCGCCTCGGTCGACCTCGTCAGCTGCCATCCGCTACATGAACCCTGATAAGGTATTTCGTTAACCATGGACATGTCACATGCACTACAACACGCACACTTTCACACGACACAAATTATTAATTAAATTATGAAGGCAAAACATACATAAATCAAACCAATCTAAAATAACCTACGCGTTGCTTATTTAAAGGGTGTATTCGATAAAAATGGCACACAGAAAATCTTCTGTAACTTTTGAATCGTATGAGTAAAAAACCTAGAAATTTGAGTAGATCTTATCCATAGTGTATTATTTACATCTGCCAAGTTTCATAGTTATACACTCAGTAGTTCCAGTCATGTCGTCGAAACAAGAAATTGTCCGTGAGAAAATTTTTTGCACTCACAATCAAAATCCAGGGGCGTCCCACCGGCGGATTGCTAAAAGGCTTGGAATTGCAAATACAACTGTGTCTCGTGTAATAAGAACCTGCAAGGAGCGTCTGAGTATCCAAAGGAAGAAAGGGAGTGGTCGTAAAAGTGGTCCAATGGACAGTAAAATGGCCAGGAAAGTCGTACAACAATTCAAGAACCGTCCAAACATGTCAATTCGAGATGTCGCTAAAAAGTCTAAGGTGTCAGTCGGTTTTGTGCAGAAAACCATGAAGCGTGCTGGGTTACACGTTTACAAAGTGCAAAAAGTCCCAAACCGGAATGAAAAACAAAACATCACTGCGAAAACCCGCGCCCGGAAACTTTACACGAAGCTGCTCACCAAATCCGGTTTCATCGTGATGGATGACGAAACATACGTCAAGGCCGACTTCCGTCAACTTCCTGGGCAAGAATATTTCGTTGCCAAGTCGAAGTGCGATGTTCCGGAGGATGTTCGAGAGAAGAAACTATCGAAATTTGCAGAGAAGTTTCTAATCTGGCAGGCGATTTGCGGATGTGGTGAAATAAGTGCTCCCTTCATCACTTCCGGAACAATAAACGGTGCGATTTACACGGAAGAGTGCCTTAAGAAGCGTCTCTTGCCATTCATTAAGAAGCACAAAGGATCAACTCTGTTTTGGCCTGATCTAGCATCCTGCCACTACGCTCGAAACGTATTGGAGTGGTACCGAGCCAACGGAGTCAATTTTGTGCCAAAGGATATGAACCCACCAAATTCACAGGAACTTCGTCCAATTGAAAAATTCTGGGCACTTATGAAAACGGAACTTCGCAAACATCCCAAAACCATAAAAACAGAGCTAGAATTGAAGAAAAACACTGTGACAATCGGTTGTACAAAATTTGATGGGTGGAGTGAAAAGGAAGGTGCAGGCATTCGGGATGGGAGACGAAATTGAATAAAACAAATGTTGTAAATCAAAACTCATTAGTAGTTCTTCATTCCCTGAAAATTAAAAAAAAATCCGATAATCAATTTAATTTTGATGAGTATATATGTGTGTGCCATTTTTATCGAATACACCCTATATCTTTGCCAAGCACTGTGGTTATTTTGTCCACCCAGGTCTCACGTACGAAGTTCGTTAGTTTGAGCAATTATCTGTAAGTTTACTGCATTTCTACGTTTACCTCAGCTCATTCGCTCTCGCTTGTGGCCAGGTGGCTAGAGGAACCGTTTGGGTATACCCCCGTAGATTGTACTCGTGCTTTGAAGCCGGGCAAATCAATAAAACAGAAAGCTTAGAAATAAACAAACAACAGAACACAAATCTACTAAACAAAGACCAAGGCAACGGTTACACATGGCTCTTCAACTTAATACCCAAACGACATCAAACCCGACGAAGCGGAGCACCCGCTGCTACGCAATAAGTATGTTAGGTATAGATGAGAAGGAAGCTGAGGTAGATATTAAGTACACTTGTTTTTTGACTCAGGATAGGTATAAACAAACTAATAATAAGATAGGTATAAACAACATAATGATAGGTAAACTTGATTTGTATTTAGAAAAATAGTATATATACGGCAGGTGGCGAAGGTTTTCTTTCAGTCGAGTTATTAGTACGAGACACTGAAGAATGTCTGGCACATTGTAGACGAAATACGCGTATCTGTCGAAGATAAGCAAGCGGTAGTTGGAATTAAATGGAGATTACTAATTTTTTCTTCTAAATTATAGTTACAAGTATTCCACTAAACAGCTCAAACCCTCTAGGATTCAATTTCGCATGATTTTGTTTCATTTCTTGTAATGGATCGTAACTTGATGAAAAATG
>JASCZW010017581.1:0-16831 GCA_034211315.2 Aedes japonicus | reverse complement strand
CTGATTTATTAAATACCTGGTTCAAACTTTAGTTGACAACGGTGGTTCTGGATGAACAGTTTTTTTTTTCTTATAAAAACAAAATAAAACAAGAAGGTGAGATCGTTCCATAAGCAAAATGCATTTTTTTTACTAAATGCGAGCAGGGCATCGTCCGCTGGCTATTGTTGTGGGTATTGTGGTTTTCCCAGGTACCCGGTTTAAGCTTTAGTTGCCGACGGTGGCTCTTCTTGAGCTTCTATTCCTGAGTTGTAAGTGTGAATAAGGGCGTCTATGCAATGTTTTGTTGTACATGCTGTGGACTCCCAGTAGCTCTCATTTCCCCAAAAGCTTTGAGAATAACTTGTGTTGCCTCAAAAGCTCTCCTTTTTATTGTATTGGCCTCCATAACAAAAAGGGCACCATTGCAGAGCATATGATTGATCAAATTTTTTCGCAGTTCTACTCGCTCAACGCCCCCGGTTGGGTGAGGGATAGAGGATGACACACACACAAGAGACCATGCCCATTTCAAGTTAAATCCAATTCCTCCTAGTTTTTGTAGTACTACCCAGTATTTCCGGATCTCTTTTAAAAACTTCTTTGAAGCGATTGAGAATAAAGCGGCCCCTACTCGCAGCAATCATTTCCTTTGATGGATAGTTTTCCAAATGAGGATGATCATTGTTCTGCAGTGGAATTGTCGAGTTCTTGTTCCTAAAATGGAATCTTCCAAATTTCTAGCTCACAATCCCGGTTGTGATGCATTACATGTCTCTCTTCCGAAATCGATCTTCCGTTTCATGGTTTCAATATTGTTCGTCTTGATTGTGAGGATTCTTGTGGAGGAGGAGTTGGGGATAGACTGAATTTTCCTCCAATTAAAAATAAAAGCCTTTGCATTGCTTCGATGTATATTCCTCCTAGAGACTCAATAAACCAAAAACAACTTTCAGATGTTTGTTCGGTTCTTCTTGCTTCGCGGTTGATAATGGGAGATTTTAACTCTCACGATATAGGCGTTGGAGAACTGTACGATGAGAACCGGTCTTCAGAACATGACAGTTCTAAACAATGGAGAAGTTACACGTTTGGCTGGTCCATCCTCAGTTGGCAGTAGATTAGACCTCACACTTTGTTCGAATTTATTTTTGGGTGGATTGGGTGGATTTGGGTGGATCACATGAATGTGATTCAGGATCCCCTTGGTAGTGATTACTTGCCCATAAGAATTTCGATTGCCACCGGGTTCAATCCGTCGGAATCCATCAACGTCGTGTATTTTCTAACCCGTTTTATCGATTGGACAAAGATCCCGGCAGCTATAGATGAAGCAGTAATGACGGTAGTAGGGCTCTCAACGATAGAGGAATATAACTTTCTCTCCAACGTGATCTTAGACAGAGTGCTTAAGCTAAAGCATGACCAGTTCCAGGAACGACATTCCGTAGGAAACCTCCTTCTCTATGAGGGGATCAGCTATGCATAGACGTTTACCGTATAAGTCTAACGCGTTAAAAAAAAATCCATAGACGTGAACACCTGAGCACTTTGAAGAATATACGGCACTCGAACGCAAACTTAAGGGCCTCATCAACGCCAAGAAACACGGGTACTGGTGACAATTCGTAGTAGGGCTATCGCGCGATACACCGATGAATACTCTTTGGTACACAGCGTAAGGCAAGGAGTATTCAGACCAATGGTTCCTTAAGTTAGCGCGAAAAGTTTGTCCAGATTATGTGTTTCGCGAAGATGAATCCTCGTGAAACCGAGAATTCGAAAGATAAGATCAGCCAATTTATTTCAGTGGTAGAGCTCTTTCTCGTGCTCCTTATACTTCAATGCGGTTCCAGGGGCTGATAGGATCAAGTTCAACTTGCTTAAGAACCTTCAACATGTCGCTAAGAGGCACATATTGAATTTGTTAAATCAGTTCCTGGAAGTCGACATCGTATTCGAAAATGTTAGAGAAATTGTTGCTTTTCCGTCTGCACAAATGGGTTGAGACGAACAACCTGCTGTCAGATACTCAATATGGTTTCCGTAGGGATAAGGGAACAAATGGATGTCTCGCGTTGCTTTTCACTGATATTCAGATAGCGTTTGCTAGTAAAAAGCAAATGGCTTCTGTATTCTTGGATATCAAGGGGGCTATTATTTCAGTATCTGTTAAAATTCTTTCAGATAAACTTTTTGCTTGTGGCTTTGAGCATGACCATGAGCATGCTTGACCGCCCACGGATGCAATTCCGTTATTGCCAGATCAGGTGTATTTACACAAAGAACCAACAGATGATGTTTGGGACTAACATACATCCGTAATGTGTAAAAACTGGTGATCCATTATAAAGCAATACCAGCGCCGGCCGTGCCCGAATGCTGGTCAAGTAGGGAATAGGAAGGAACGTTTTGACATGATACTCGCTTTGAAGGAAGCCGAGAAATCCTCTGCACTTCCACGAGAAATCACTGGGATGTTGGATAGTTGGAGAAAGGTTAACAGCAGGGTTCGTTTTGGTTAACGTAGGCTGAAAGTGTGTAGCACTATCCGCCAAAAGCAATGGACCGCTCCAATGTGACTGAAAAGAAACAAGCATAACGAAAAACAAAATAAAACAAAATAGACAAAATAAATTGACAAAAAAAATAGGATATTAGATATTTTCTTCAAAATTTGGTAGAAATAAATTATTTGTTGCTTTGCAAAGCAGCTCTTCTCGATGTCCTAGATCTCGGCCAAGTTCTGCTGGACCCACAGCTGCTGCAGTTGGCACTCGTCCACATCAAGCCGGCCGTCGTCGAAGTGTCAGAGACCTTCCGGTAGTAACATGATATCTGCGTCTTAAACACTCTTCTTGCACTGATTAATTAATAAACTAAACCTGCACACCTAATCAAAATGTATTTTGGCACGGTTTTGGTTACAGCAAACAGTATAGTTAGCGCTCAACTTCCAAACTGAGCAGAAGCATTTCTGGCTAAAGCCTGACAACGGAAGTCGAACAAAGACTATTAATTACCAAGTGGATTTACTTTGTTTTTTTTTTTTTTTATTCTCGGTCGAAGTAGTATACAGGCACCGTCGGGCCTTTGTGTGCTGAGGCCGTTGAAGCGATTCCGACCTCACCAAGAATCGGCGCGAAAACACCTTTCGCATCGATTACGCGAAGGTGCCAAAAAAACCAACATATGAAGACCTTCACCTCTTCATTGGCAACCAACTCGGAATGAAACGGGAAGAAGTCAAGCGTATCCAGTGCAGCAGAACTCACCAGTGTGCTTTCGTGACAGCAAGTGATCTCGCCGTGGCACAAAGAATTGTAGACCAACACGACGGTAAGCACGAAATCGTCGTTGACAAAAAAAGTTACGTTCTCCGGATGTGGATGGAGGACGGCGGTGTCGATGTTAAAATGTTCGATCTCTCGGTGGACGTAACAGATCAAGAGATTGTGAAATTTCTGTCGCAATACGGTGTGGTGCTGTCTATTCGAGAAGCGATGTGGGACTCGAAGTACCTGTTCGACAACATTGGCACGGGCGTCCGTGTTGCACGCATGGTCGTTAAGAAGAACATTCCTTCTGACGTCACCATCGATGGAGAATCAACAGCCGTGACATACTCTGGTCAACAACAAACATGTCGACACTGTAATGAATTTGTTCATATTGGGATCTCCTGCATCCAAAACAAAAAGTTACTGATCCAGAAGCTCGCTGCTGATCAGACAAAACCGTCTTACGCTAACGTAGCGAAACAAACGACCGCAGCAAAGGCGAACAACCCGAAACAATCAGAACCTAGAGGTTCATCGTTCTCCGAAATCAGAACGAGAACGTTGAACAAACAACCTGTCGAAAAAAAAGGAATTGCGCCACCGCAGTCAACTGAGCAACCGATTCCTGAAACGTCACCGAAAATATCAGCCACTCCGGCACCGCAACCAACAACCCTTCTAACTATCCAACCTACAAACTGTGATATGGCACAGTTCAAAAAGCCACAGCAAACTCAAAGACACGAGACAACACCATCGACTCAACCGAAGACAGGAGATATTCAACGGTATGGCGGAGACGAAACGGACGAATCTTCCTCATCCATCAGCAGCAGGCGATCCAAACGATTTCAAGCCAAAAAACTGCGTCACGACAGTGACGTTGTCCAAGTAGACGGCGATTCCCCTATGTCATAAAATGGAGTACATCAGCTACAATATCACAACAATAAATATAAACACAATCTCAAACGAGACTAAAATTGACGCTCTCCGGACACTTCTCCGTAGTCTAGACATCGACATCGCTTTTATGCAAGAGGTAGAGAGTAACCAACTCTCTCTCCCCGGGTATAACGTTATCTGTAATGTTGACCAAGCAAAACGAGGAACAGCAATAGCCCTCAAAGAGTACATCCAGTTCACACACGTTGAGAGAAGTCTTGACGGTAGACTCGTATCACTCCGCATCAACGAAACCACGATTGCGAGCATCTACGCACCAAGCGGAACTCAGTATAGGGCAGAAAGAGAACGATTTCTAAACACTACCATCGCTTATTATTTTCGACACAACACCCCAAACATGATATTAGCAGGAGACTTCAACTGCGTGCTGCGGCAATGCGATGCCACAGGTCATAATGATAGCCCTGCTCTAAGAGCAACAGTGCAACAGCTGCAATTGGCTGATGTATGGGAAAAGGTCGGTCGCCGAATTCCAGGGCACACGTTCATTACAGCACATTCAACATCCCGGCTTGATCGTATATACGTCAATGCTGGACTATGCGATCATCTACGAACAGCTGAAACTCACGTGTGCTCCTTTTCGGACCATAAAGCGGTAACAGCTCGGATCTGCCTTCCTCGTCTTGGCAGAGAACGCGGCCGGGGATTCTGGTGCCTTCGTCCCCATTTGCTAACCACGGAAAACGTCGAAGAATTCAAGTATCGTTGGCAGTTTTGGACGCGTCAACGGCGAGAGTACCCATCATGGATGGCTTGGTGGTTGTCCTATGTAAAGCCGAAGATCAAATCGTCGATGGAAGTCCAAAATAGCTTACGATGATTTTCACCGAGAACATCAACAACTCTACGGGAAACTACAACAAGCATACGACAGATACTACACGGACGCTTCGATGCTGATGACTATAAACCAAATTAAGGGACGCATGTTGGCGCTGCAGCGAAACTTCACCAAATTCTTCATACACATCAACGAAACCTATATCGCAGGCGAGCCACTCTCTAGTTTCCAGCTCGGTGAACGACGGAGGAAACGTACGACGATAACTCATTTGAAAAACGAAAGAGGAGAAACACTTGACCAGTCCGACGACATAGAACAACACATGCTCCATTACTTTCAACAGCTATACACAGCCGAGGCGGAACCAATGTCAGTCGATAATCTTTTCGAGTGTGACAGGGTCATACCCGAGAACGATGAGATAAATGCTGCGTGCATGAACGAGATAACTACAACTGAAATCCTCTCAGCGATCCAGACCAGCGCATCCCGAAAATCACCGGGCACAGATGGCATTCCAAAAGAATTTTACGCTCGGACTTTTGACGTCATACATCGCGAGTTGAACCTCATCCTAAACGAGGCGTTGTCGGGTCAATTTCCCTCCGAATTTGTTGACGGTGTGGTCGTACTGGTAAAAAAGAATGGAACCAACGATACACCTAAATCGTACAGGCCGATATCTCTACTCAACTACGATTATAAAATACTCTCCCGCATTCTGAAAGCAAGGCTCGAAAACGTAGTGAGAGTTCACCAGGTTCTCAGTGATGGACAAAAATGTGCCAACCCGGGTCGTAACATCTTTCAAGCCACACTCTTTCTGAAAGATAGAGTGGCACGAATGATCAAACATAAACAGAAGGGAAAATTAATTTCTTTCGATTTAGACCATGCCTTTGATCGTGTGCGGCAATCTTTTCTGTATCGAACCATGTGCTCCCTCGGGGTAAATCGGAATTTGGTAAACTTGCTCTCTCGTATTTCAACTCTGTCATCGTCCCGACTCCTCGTAAATGGACATCTGTCAGCGTCGTTCCCCATCCAACGCTCAGTTCGCCAAGGCTGCCCTTTGAGCATGCTGCTGTTCGTTTTGTATCTGCATCCCCTGTTGAGCAGATTGGAACAAATATGCCGTGAGGATCTCGTTGTTGCCTACGCCGACGACATCACTGTGGTCTGTATGGATGCACAGAAAATAGAAGAAATGAGGACTCTCTTCACACAATACGAAGGTGCTGCTGGTGCCAAGCTGAATTGGGGAAAAACAAAATCAATAGATGTAGTTTATGTAGAAGGAAACCCAATACCAATATCGTGGCTACCGTCAGACAACACTGTAAAAGTCCTAGGGATAATCTTCGCCAATTCCATTCGGTTGATGATTACCCTGAATTGGGACGAGATGGTAAGAAAATTCAGTCGTCAAATTTGGCTCACTAACGGTCCCTTACGGTCACTAACTTTATACCAGAAGGTGACTCTCTTGAACACTTTTATAACATCCAGAATTTGGTATTTATCGGCAATGCTATTGCCATACAGTGTGCATACGGGGAAAATTACGGCGGTAATTGGAACGTTCTTGTGGAGTAGAGTTCCAGCACGTGTACCGATCCAACAACTCGCACGCGATCGTGTAGATGGTGGTTTGAAATTGCAACTTCCAGCCCTCAAATGCAAGGCTCTATTGATTAGTCGACATCTATTGGAGATTGATTCCATACCGTTCTACAAATCTTATATCTATCACCAAACCAACGATCGGCCAACAATTCCTGCAGATCTTCCTGATCTTAGACTGCTCTGTCAGTTTCCCTCCCTCATTCACCAAAATCCATCCTCCGGTCTCGTTCACAAATTTTATGTTGATCAAACGGAGATACCAAAAGTGGAGCTCGAGAATCCAAATCTAGATTGGAGGCGAGCATGGCGCTGCATATCTTCGAGAAGAATACCAAGCAATTTGCGAAGCAATTTGTACATGTTAATCAATAGGAAAGTGGAACATAGAAAGCTATACTTTCAAATCAGACGTTCAGACGGCGAAAATTGTACCCATTGTGGCGCTGCGATAGAGACTCTTAAGCATAAATTCAGTGAATGTAGACGTGTAAAAGATTCAAGGACACTATTTCAGAGAAAAATTTCCGTTATTTTAAATAGCTGGCGTCGACTTACTTTTGAAGACCTTATCCAACCATGTCTACATAATATTGAAATAAACACTAGAATTAAAATTATGAAACTATTTGCAATTTACATCTACTATATTAATTCAATTAATGATAGAATCGATGTAGCAGGACTTGAATTTGAGTTAGACAATGAAGCATGAATCAATTATGTGAGTTATTACTTTTATACTTCTTAGACCAATAAAAATTTTACAATAAAAAAAAATGGGAAAAATAAACTTGCTTATGACCTCTAACTTTACACGATTCATAAACTTTTTGCTTGTGTTTTTTTTCCAATAATGAATATTTATTTGTATAATTTACTGTCAAAAAAACATATGAGATTTTATCATGGAAACTTTTGAGCTTCCCGATACTACTAAATGGGTATTTAAGTCCCCTTTTGTATAATTTTTATATCAAAAACATTGAAGATTGTCTAACCGACAACTGTACGTTGAGACAACTTGTAGATGACGGCGTAATGTCTGGCACGGGACCCAATGGGGTCGATCTACAAGGACCCTTACAGGATACCATAGACAATTTGTCTACTTAGACTTGGAGAACTAAGTATCGAATTCTCTACCGAGAAAACTGAGTTGGTAGGTTTTTCTAGAAAGCATGATCCAGCACAACCGATGGCTCAAATTTGAGTAAACCGATAATTCAGTCTATGTCATTTAAATATCTTGGGGTCCGGTTCGATTCGAATGCACCTGGAGATCCCACATTGAGTATCTGAAGCGAGAATGCCAGCAGAGCATCAACTTTTTACGAACTAATACTGGAACTTGGTGAAGAGCACATACGCAAGAACGATTTTGTCAGTTTTAGTCAGTTTTTCACAAAACTGGAACGCATTCAGTATCGGTGTCTTCGTATCGCGTTAGGTTGCATGCACTCGACTCATAAGATGAATCTTGAAGTGGTGGCTGGAATGTTGCCACTCTCGGATCGGTTTTCCGAATAATCTCTCCAGCAGTTCACCAGGTGTTAAGTTATGAACCCACAGGTAATCGAAAACTTTGAGAAGCTTCTTGAGTTGAATCCTCAAACTCGTTGCATGACTTTGTACAACACAGGATGTCAGCCTTTCGCCGAATATTTCCAATCGTGTTTGCTTCTCCGACTTCGACAATTCGGGTTATTTTGATTTATCCATGAAGCAAGAGCTTCACCGAATCCCAGATTGCTCCGGTGATATTTACTGAAAAGTTTGGCTGAGGTGATTGCACTTTATCGTTCCTCACAGACGGGTTGTGGAGTCCACTGGCACAACGAAATTCATAGCGCCAATTGTAAACTTCAAGCTCCATGTTCTGAGTATGCCACTAAAGTAGCTGCAATACACTTTATGGTAGAAATTATTACCTCATTAACAGCGGATCAGTACTTCACGGATAGTCTCAGTTCAATAGAGGCTAGACAACCTCTAGAGGTAGACATCCTAATGTACCGGATCGTCATATTTAGGCTCTACGTGATCTGGAGTTTATGAACTTTTTCATGTGTTTTGGACTACCCAGACAACCATAAGTCGTATAACAGAGTTCAAATAGTATCGTATATTTCTATATTTTAAGTCAACATCGCAATTAATTGTGATCTTTATCGTGTTATGTTTACGTTAAATTGCAAAGAGTGCAAATTTTCGACTTAAATACGATGTGTCATTTATTCATCGTACATCGTTACAAACAAAATCGGATAAACATCGCTAAGCCTTTTACATCGAATTTGTTATTACAAATTCAATCGCATACGATATTGAACCGACTCGTTTAAGAAAACAATGGAATTTGCACGTATATGGCCTCCACTTTTGCACGTATAAACCACATTTTTTGCATTCTATACGATTTGTTTACTTACATATATGTTTGTATATCATAAAGACAACTTTCAATATACGTGCATTTTGGTTGTCTGGGTAATAGTTATAGTTTTAGGTTATACACTCAGTAGCAAAAAAAAGTCGAGCAAAATTTTGCTTCCAAAAAACGCATTGTTCAACCTTCTGTCACTTTGTCAACTTTCAATATTTTTGGCTAAAAATTCCACAACACTATAATCAATGTATAGACCTTATGTGACAAAAATTTCATGTTGATAAAGTTTATAAATTTGAAGTTATCATAACATATGTGAAAAAAGTCATTTTTGGACATACCAATTTCAAAAATCCGTATTTCTGTGAAAAAATTAGATAGCGTATTAGAAATTTTTTCATAGCTAGAACCAATACAGAAAATTATGTGGACAAAATTTGAACTGTTTCCATCAAGTGGTTTGAACTACAGCTGGCGTCAAAGTTGACGCACCAACATAAGTATTTCCCCTTTTCACTCGATATTGACCTTGCTGAAATATCGGTGCAAAAAATAGCCGAGGTGAATTCTATTAAAAATACTGTATAATACTGTACACGTAGTTTTCACCAACCAATTCATACTGAATGCCATATTTTTAAAGTTCTTCGTGGGTTACACTAGTTATTTGGGATATTTCACGCGCAAAAAAATAAATCTCAAAGATCACATTGAGAGCATTCAAGCGAAATGTAATAGATATATAAAATTTTTATATCTTCTTATAAACAGAACATCAAAACTTTGTCTGAAGAACAAACTACTAATATTTAAACGATTTTTTAGACCGGCCATGCTTTATGCTGTTCCAATATGGTCTAGTTGTTGTGCTACCATGAAAAAAACACTTCAAAGGATTCAGAACAAAGTTCTTAAGATGATTTTGAAGCTACCTTCTTGGTACAGTACTAACGAAGTACATAGAATTTCGAATGTTGAGACTTTAGAACAAATGTCCAACAAAATAATTAATAATTTCAGACAAAAATCGTTGCAATCATCTTTTTCAATGATTAATTCCCTTTATGCTTGTCGAATTTAATTTTAGTTTGTTTTTAGTACTAAGATTATTATTGTTATACTGACACGCAAGCATTAAAACCTGTTTAAAATACTGAACTGCTAAGGCATGAACAATTTAAACAAAATTAGATATATCAAGCTAAACAATGCATTAGGTCCTAAGTAATACTAAAAGACTTTCTCTTTCATTAATAGTTTGTCTATTAAACGATTTACTGATGTTTTTGACGTGTTGGATCCTCGATTGAAAATACTTGAACATGTTTTTACATAGCCATAGGAACGCAAAGAGAGAGTCGACGAAGAGAGTCTCCCAATGTTACTTAGGACCTAATGCATTGTTCAGCTTGATATATTTTAACAATTATAGGTTGATACGGTAGTAGTTGGAGCACCTAGATTAACATGAAATGTAATTATTGATAAATTTGGATAAACAGTAAAAGAAAATAAAAGTATATGTATTCAGTATAATAATTAATCAATAGTGTTCTCAATATTTAAATCCTCATCAGTTGTCTCAATTTGCGAGTAGGACAAAGTTATTTTTTCATTTCAATCAATCCCACTCTTGATCACCGGAACTTACCGGAATTTAAGTTCGAGACAATGCAGTTCTATTAGTGGATGGTAATTACTATGCCGAAAGTCAGTCCGCCGCGCTTCCGCCGACACTTTGCACATGTCGTCTTCGCCGATTTTGAGAATTATTGAAATTATTAGTTCTTATACAGTTCTGAAGCAGTTGAAATGCTGTTATATGAATAAAGTGTTACAGAGGCAGGAATGTTTTCGCTGCATAGATCCACTATGACGGTGTCGTCCACTACTTGCTTCCAATTAAAATAGTAAATACAATTAATTAGCATACCCAGCCACACCAGTATTCAATATATGCCATTAATTCGTCGTCATGAATGCACTCTAAATAACTAAGAACCATGTCATACACTGTCATCATTGTCATTATCAATTTGGCGAACTCGTATCTTGTCACCAGCAACCAATTATCAATGCTCGTCGGGTCGAAATACGCCGGATGCATGGTTGACAAGAGTATAACAACACATGATTTCACATTGGTGCCAAAAATACTTTGGCAAAAGCACCAAGGCGCATGAATGTTGCAATACAGACCGTTTCAATTGTAATTAAAATCGGCCAAGGGTATACGGTACGATATACATTATGAATGGCATCACCGGTGATGGTGCCTCAAGTGGGCTTTCATCATTCGATATCCTTTGAAACTATCACAAATTACGAAATGCTGGAGAAAGAAGAAGGAAATCTTGACTTCCGTTCTATTCAGTGCTTTGAATCAAACTAAACAATATTTGGTATGAGAGAGAAATTGTATAAAATATAATGTTATAGTTTCACAATTTGTGAACATCCCCTTCCAAAATTCAATCGGTATGTTGAAGCTGATGACGCTAATGGATTTTCTTTTGGGGAAGCAAATGTGGTACAGCAATATTATACAGATATCGAAAACAGCCGTGCTTGGCTGGTGAATAGCCATAAATTAAAATTGAATTTATAGTCGTTTTTCGGATGTCTGAACGTATCGATCTGATTGAAAATCAGCTACTGTATGTGTTTCATTTACATCTTATTCGAAATTATTTTTTAGTGACATGTAGCAAGTTGCAGTGATCAAATAACTTTTCAGAAGATTATACTAAAGTTTCATAATTCAAGGATGGTTTTTCATCAACAATATATCGTCTTCATACCCCAATAGTCTGTGTGCAACATATCAGTTCATTATCTCAATAATTTTTAACTTTAAACGGTCGTAACTCATCCAGACAATTATTGAACTAATTCAATTTGAATTGTATAACTGCTGTATGTTTAAAAATGATTTTTTTTTCGGGAATATAAGGTGTTAAAAATGTTTGAACAACATGCCACATATATGAGTTGCTTTCATGCCACTGAGTTTTACGCGCAAGTTAGCTCTTAATCTGTGAATAATGTGAATAAAATTTCAAATTACAAAGGCCCAAATAAGTGACGCAGTATTTTGTTTCAGTGTGGAATTCTTCTAGTCATCGCAAGAACCATCTGGTAGCCAGAATATTAAAGAGGGACAGATTAATATGTAAACAAACTAGTGTTCACTAGATTCCGCCGACAGGAAGTGCCTAAGAAAAATATGGATTTCAAAAGACAACGGATTTTGCAGTTGCATTTGGCGGGAAAGCGTCCCAACCAGATACTGGCCGAGGTCCGGCAAGGAAGGAATATGCCGCACATTAATCAACCGGACGTTGAGAAGATGGAAGTCGAGGGGAATCATCGATCTAAAGAAAAAACCAGGGGCCGTATTTTGGATCTCGAAACGAACGACTTTTTGTACGAACGCTTGTGAGAAAAAGTTCTTCGTTTCGAGTTCCAAAATGTGGCCCCAGGTTGTCCTCGCAGTGTACGTACCAAACGGCTTGTATAGGCGGTGCGTGAGCGAATTCGCTGAAATCCTTGTCGTTCTTCATATAAACTGGCTGAGGATATAGACGTCTCCTGGTAAACTATCATATCAGTTCTCAAAGAGGATTTGAGATTGGTGTCGTATAAGAAAAGAAAAATTCATAGACTTTCAGAAGCCAACAAAAAGAACAGAGTCATTCGTTGACACGAATAACTTCGTCAGCACGGTTATTCCATGATTGTGTTTTCGGGTGAGAAAAATTGCGTATTGCAGAAAAGTTTCAACGCTAAAAATGACAGGGTCTATGCAGCGAGTATTCAGGATATTCTTTCTTCAATTCGCGCAGTGCAACGCTTGAAAAATCATACTTCGGTCATGGTTTGGGGAGCAATTTCTGCGGAAGGTCGCCTACCACTGCTTTTCATTGATAAGGGTTTAAAAATCAACGCAGCGTAAAAGAGGTCCTGGAAAAGCATTTGAAGAAGCATACTTCAACGATGTTCGGTAACCGCAAATGGGTGTTTCAACAGGTTACCCAAAAAGATTACCCAAGCATGGTACACCAAGCATTCGCCAGACTTCATTCCTAAGGAATTATGGTCAGTTTCTTCACAATTTTATTCTTTATATATTTGGCCGTTGATGGTACTGGGTTGATATGTACGGCTAGCTAAATTTGCCGCACCCACAGCTCACTTGCCGAACCAAGTACTGCTCAAAAAATTTGTTTACCTCCTTCTTTCGGAACTACGATGCATTTCGGCTGAGCCAACCACTCACGGTTTTACCCATGCAATAACAAATTATTCAAAAAGAATGTATTGCACTTTTTTCGAGTACAATCTTTAAAATTATCGAGGGTAGTATTTGATGAGCAAACTACCACTGCGTGGTGATTTTATTTGAGTTTATTTGAAATTGCGTTGAGTTATTACCTTATGAAGGATCGAAGTAAACCGCGCTAGAAATCTGACGTGTTGATTTTTCAGCTGCGTTTTTTCCTCGAATTGAAAATAGTTCTATATTGATTTTTAACAGTTAAAAATTTGCTGTTAATGTGTTTTGTGAAGCTAAGTTGACTATTTTCTGATCAGAGTTTCGGTAGTGAGTGAGGTTTTGAAGCGGAAAAGTTCAGTTGTCACTGAGCGAATACAACTCTACCGGAAGAAAGTATGAAAATAGAAGGATCGCTGCCTCGAAGTTAAAATGTGCGAGGATGTGTCATCGGCCGGAAGACTATCTGGTTTTCGTCGTTGGACGAAACTGTAAACGCTACCAGTGGACGTAGTTGCTACTGATTTCGAACGTGCAAGCAGAAGAGCAGAAGAAGATCCCACGTGTCTTTCAGAAAACAGCGCTAGGAAACCTGAACACCATTATTAGCTAACGACGATCTGTATTTTTGCTTGTTCCGCACCCTTCCAATTATGTTGTTTTAGTTGCCGGTATTCTCCCACAAGGCGCGCTCGGTTTTCCGGCAAAGTTTAACTTAAAATTTAAATATTTCAACTCGGGGTCAATTGCGCACGTTCCGGCGACGGAGAATATAAAGAAAAGAAGGCACGCGTTTGACGTCGTCGTCATTCCGAGGACAGTGGTAGTTTAGAGATTTTAGAGCATCGGAAGCGAAACCCTCCCCCCACCCACACTTTTTTTGGTCGACAACGTGTGAAGGAGCTCATGCCGTCCGGACTGAACTGACGTTGCACAATTTCGTTCCGATCGGGAGCGGAGATGAGATTGCTGTGAGGACGAGATTCTCTGCTTCCCGCAAGATGATGACCCCGGTGAATTTTAACGAGGCCGGATACCTTGGCGGAAGCGGAACACTAACCAGTCAGACCCGCAAAGGATTTTTAGACAATTGAGAGGTGGTAAGTGCTCTCCAAAACGCGGAGCGAAACAGGTAATTGTTATCCATTATGTCCCTATATCCCTATATAAATATATGATCACATCACTTATCAAGGTGAATCCTGATCCATCGAGCCCTACCCTACTAACATAGAAGACCCTCCTGTGACCTTTGTGGGGATGCAGAGGTAAACACGGTCCCTAAACAGCAAAGGTCACACTAACTTTCCTTCCCTATTCCCAACTGATTGCAAGGACGTGGCCGGCGCCGTTATTGATTATTAAAGAAATTGAGTCACTGAAACGTGTACAGTGAGAATGGTCGGTTACTCCCAGCCCCATTCAATTGATTCATTGTGCAAATTCACTGATTCTGATCAATCACGGAGTAGCAACCATCGATACGTGCAGTCAGTCAAGCTAAGCTAAAAAAAAAATTGCGTTGAGTTATTACCTTATAAGTGAAAACAATGATTCATAAAGGGTGTATTCGTTAAAAATGGTACAAACATAATTACATTATTGAGCATGAGCATGATTGACCGCCCACGGATGCTACTCCGTTATTGCCAGATCAGCTGTATTTACACAAAGAACCAACAGATGATGTTTGGGACTAACATACATCTTCAATGTGTAAAAACTGGTGACCCAATATAAAGCAATACCGGCGCCGGCCGTGTCCGAATGCAGGTCAAGTAAGGAATGGAAAGGAACGTGTTGACGTGATACTCGCTTTGAAGGAAGCCGAGAAATCCTCTGCACTTCCACGAGAAATCACTGGGATGTTGGATAGTTGGGAGAAGGTTAGCTGCAGAGGTCGTTTTGGTTAACGATACGCTGTAACTGAAAAGAGACAAAAATTACGAAATACAGAACATAATAAACAAAATAAAACAGGACATCAGATATTGTCTTCAAAACCTGGCAGAAATAAACCACTTGTTGCCTGAAAAGAAACAACATTAAGAACCAACATAAAAGTTAAATCCCTGCAATCCCCAGGATGTTTGAAGAGCTCAGCCATTTCTCTGAAAAGATACCAAGAGTTATTGTTGCGGGCTGTCGATGGTTGATCATATCTATGTGTTGGATACTACTGGCCGAAATAAACATTGAATGAGAATAGCGAGAAAATTTCATTGAATAAACAACTATAACACTCAACTGTTCACCAAACTGCAGCCCATTCAAGCTATATCTAACAAACTCAGCTCAGCCACTCTCAATGTATGCCTCCCCAAGTAAATCCCTCTGCATCCTGTAACAACCCAACTAGAAATTCAAAATCCATCGATTACAAATCACGAAATAAACTCCCAACGCCTTACAACTTGGAAACATTGTAAAAGAAATCGATGAATCAACCCTCTCATACTTAACGCTAATACGCCGCCATGACAGAACCTACACTCCCGCGTCACTCCACTCAACTCCCGAGCACAACTGCACGCCATCCCCCTCTCCCACGAAAATGCCACCCAATCCTCGCAAAAAGTGGATCTACTCAAAATTGAGTTGATCCACTCCCAACGAAAACCGAGCAACACTCCCACGAGAGAAAAAGAGAAAGCACACAATTGCACTCAAAAACTGAGCAAAGTGACGCGAGAGTGTACAAGCTCACAACTGCATGCCAGTCTGTGACTTGAAAAGTGTCCAGACTCATGAACAAAAAGTCTCGGTTGAAGCACACTTACCGATCGGCTCTTTGTCAAAAATCGAAAAATTAAGACACATACCTGCGCCACTCCGCCGTAAACCCTGTAACATACCTCAACCTTCTATCGCATACGGGAGCCATAAGATTTATTTCGAATAAGCTTGTGTGTGAGGCCAGTAGCTTTTCCTTGGTATTCGCATCCACACCATGCATTGCCGTGGTTAGCAAACACCTTCACATGTACATCGCTCTGCAGGCGATCCCCACTCTAGTGAGGCCGACCTCTTCCCATACACTAGCACATGTTCACCATGAACGGCTAACACTTCACCATAATTCTCACCGATCTCACTAGCTGCTACCACCACATATCACTTTCCTGTCTCACTTCTCTCTTATGACGCTCCGTCGCTCCTTTGCATGTTTCTCCGCACACACACATGGAAAAATATGAAGCCGGGCTGTTTGTGTGAGTAGCGAAGGAAAGAATTAGTTCACACATGTGTGAGTGATATTTTCTCTACCAAACACGCTCGCACTCCGACGAAAAAAAAAACAGCAACCTCACAACGAAACGGCCACATTAGAATCAAAAAATTGCAACAAAACGTAATTAAAACACAATCTATCTCCCATTCCCGACACACTCCGCGATCACAAAAAGGTACTCTGCACCCTGTATACGCCAATATCAATCTTAATGCTACATAATCAGCAAAAAAAATACAGATAACCAAGAGCACAGACACTTGCGACCCGACCGATTAGACGCCAACATTGGGACTCG
>JASCZW010017580.1:0-16835 GCA_034211315.2 Aedes japonicus | reverse complement strand
CTTATCTTAGCGTGTGTGTTATTTTGACAGAGTATTTGAGAGTGTGTTCATGTGAGTTCATTATAGGGAGTGCATTATTGAGCTTGGGACCGAGCTTGGGACGATAGTTCTAGTACTGACTGAGCCAAGAAAAATCGTTTTGTATGGAACCTACTGGTCTTAGAGTTAGTCTATGGTAGTAGGCTATGAACTTTTCTATCCGGACGAAATAGATCATAGTTTGTTGGTCGAAGTTTTTTGACAGTTTTTCTTGAATATTTTGCTAGTTTGTGTTTTCACGATATTTTTAAAGCAAAAATTGACCAGCAAAAAGAAATACCGCTTGATTGAACTGTGGGAGCAAAATCCGGTGTTGTGAGACTCAACTTATCACAATCGCTTGAAGAGGTGTAAACTTCAAGGTACATGTATTATTCTGCTTTGCTGTTTCTCTTCGGAAGAAATTCTGTGTCCTATCTAAGTACTACGTACATATATTCAAAATGACAACGTTGAAAAGAACTCAAGGCAGATCACGATTCTACCAGTTCCGTTGTTCAACGTTTGATTTGGCCCCTGACTCCGACATACAATCCCCCGTTTGGGAAGCTGAAAAACCAAGTGGATCGAAATTAAAGCACCGGTAACACCTCTTTACCGGAGGCGTTATACCTGGTACAGACATACAACGTACAGCGTTGTACGAACTGTCAAATACTTTAATCCAGTACTAAAAAACAGGTACTAGATAAAATTAGTACAACGCTGTATGTCTGTCCCAGGTATTAGGAGTTAAGACTGCTTTGTTTACACACTCAAATTTTTTTTTAACAGAAATCTGTAAAATTTTGAGAATTCGGTAAAATTTTACAGATTTCTGTAAAAAAACCTAACTGTAACAAACATGGAGGATTTTTGACGTAGGACTACGTCTTTGCTATCTATACTGGGGCACAATTTGAAAACAAATCGAATTGCGACCGTCGCGAAAAGTGGTAAGGTCTTGAGCGTTAATATCTCAGTCGTTTCTCCAAAAATTTTGAAAATATTTGCCCCAATCAATCGGAAATATTTCTATGCGTCGATTTCAATATTGGAAACTATTGATTAACAAAATTAAACTATTGAAAACAACGCAAATATAGGGTGATGTATGCTAATATCTTGCAGTCTGAAAATATTTAGCGAATAAAACTACTGAATGCAAATTATTTTCCCATTACAGACTTCAAATGTAAGTAAGGGAGATCCTAGGGGGGAGACATCTTTAATTTTCGCATTAAATCGTATTATAATACCACTAATTCAAGATTAAAATATTAATCTTGACAATAATGTGATTTAGAGTAAATTCGTTTTGAAGTGTACATGTAAGTTTGACAGATTGTCCGTGGCTTATTGGTATTCGTGAGATGTGGAAATGTATAGTGGTGTTTGTGTTTCGTCTCAATGTTTACCTTTTTATACGGAAAAGCTGATTATGGTGATGTCAAACTATCAGCTCACAGTATGGAATGTTATGGTAGTTTGACGTCATCACCCACGTGCTCAGCAATGTTTACAATATTTTTGCTTCCAACATAAGTAAACTACTCGATGTGCCGGACCTAAGCTGAACGACATTGACTTGCCACCAGGTGACGACTCCACCGTACGTCAACAAATTAAAAAAAGCAAACCATGCGCATGCATTGTATTGACAGTTTATGATATCATAATACCGTGTAATGATATTATAATTTAATTATTTTCACTAATACTCATAGTATTGGCGTTAACATTATTGTAAGATTAAGTTGTCTCCCCCCTAGGGGAGATCTCATATGCAGCAGTG
This sequence comes from Aedes japonicus, assembly GCA_034211315.2. Classification (NCBI taxonomy): domain Eukaryota; kingdom Metazoa; phylum Arthropoda; class Insecta; order Diptera; family Culicidae; genus Aedes; species Aedes japonicus. The sequence continues at coordinate 15,022 of JASCZW010017580.1, read as the reverse complement.
ATCGGCAGCCTTGGAGCTAACTGGATACTAGAAATGGTAGATCATGAAACATGCCTGTCTTCATATTCAAGTAGTTTCTTCGCTGCACCCAGAAGAACTTACCGCCCAAACACAATGATAACGGAAACGGAATGGAAAACGGCAATTTTGACAGTTGCTGCAAATGACTTCGATATGCCCAATTAGAATCGGCTTGGATCTAACCTGTTTTCTTTCCGACAAGCAGTCATACTCAGATCGAGCTTTGCCGTTTTCCGTTGCCGTTATCATTGTGTTTGGGCCATTACTCTTCAGCAGGAACTGGAAAGTGCTATTAAAGAAAATTCCACAAGAAAAATAACTCAATTGAGTCAGCATACCGTGGAAAAAATATCCATAAGGAAGCCATGCTTTACGAACTAATCTGAAATCTGCAAAAACTTTTCCATCAAAACTCTACTGACAGCGAGCGAGTTTTCTTCGATTCTGCAAATTTTTACACCGAGAAGCGTTCGTACATTTTTGATAAAAGTATTAATGTATTTACTTTTTTGAAATCATTTTTTAAGAGGAAGACGTAATTTTTCGCGCATATTGCATAATATTTATGTACCCATCGAACGTTTTATCCATTTGTTAATGTGTATTTCATATGAGGAATGCTGAAATAGCACGCAATTAACGATTTTCAACATTGTGTAGAAAATGTACTATTTTCCCGGGATCCCGGGATTTCTCGGGAAATAGATTTTAAAATTACCGAATCCCGTGATGCCGGGAAATGGAAGCTCTAGTAAATTCCAATAATTTGAAAACTCAAAGGAATGAGTTCAACCGATTTCCCTGAACTTTCCTGAAGTTCTCTGAAGAACTACCCCGAAGTTCTCTGAAAAACTGCTCAAAAGTTTTATGAAGAACTTCCCCTAAGTTGATGTAGAAGGAGATGTTCGCTCATCACCATGAGGCACCAAGAGTGAACAACAATGTTTTTGGCTAGAATGAAAGATATGAAGAGAAAGTTTTGATAGTTCCGCTAGTGTGCGGTAGGCTCGGAAATATGACAGATGTTTTTTTTTTTTTTTTTAGGAAAATTGAGCGAAAAGGGCAGTGTACAGTGGTACTCGAATCCAACGACATTTTTGCCTAACATCCCACTGCGGGTAGGTCGAAGCACGGACTAAGTCCGCCACTTCAGCAGGCAGAAATGTCCGGTTGGAAAACGCTCATGTACCACTGTGGCTTGTATTAGTTATTCTAGCAATCTATTGTGCACTCTGTTTACCGATGCGACATGGGAATGAGAGTCACTCCTGTTTGGGTTGTTTTGAATTCAACTGACGACGATCACTAAAGTTTTTCTCTGCCGCACACTAGCGGAGCTATCAAAACTTCTCTTCATATCTTTCATTCTAGCCAAACATTATTGTTCACTCTGGTGCCTCATGGTGATGAGCGAACATCTCCTTCTACATCATAATCGTTACTCCTGCTGGAACTGCTAACACATAACAATTAATGTATTCCCCTAAGTTCTCTGAAGGACTTCCCCGAAGTTCTCTGAAGGACTTCTCTAAAAAAAATTCCCTGAATTTCTCTGAAGAACTTCTCTGAAATTCTTCAAAGAACATCCCTGAAGTTTCTCTGAATAACTTCCAGAAATTACTGCGGAAATTCTATGAAGACTTCCGATATCTCTGAAGAGTTATCTGTACTTCTCTGAAGAAATCACTCTCGAAGAATTTCCTGAACTTCTATGAAAGACTCTCTCTGACCTTTGCTAAAGAACTTCCATTAACTTATCTGAAGAATTTTCTTGAACTTCTCTGATGAGTTATCTGTACTTCTCTGAATTAATTCCCTGCTTCTCTGATGAACTTACATTAACTTCTCTGAAATTTTTTTCTGAATTTCTTTGAAGAACTTCCCCGAAGTTATTCTAAGGACCTTTCCTGTAGTTCCACTGCAGGAATTCTCTAAAATTGCCCTGAAGAACTTCTCTGAACCTCTTGGAAGAATTTTTTTGAACTTCTCTGAGGAATTATCCAAAGTTCTCTGAAGAACTTCCTAGGAGTTCCTTGGAAGAACGGCCCTGAATTTTCTCTGAAAAACTTCCCTGAAGTTTCTCTGAAATCCCTAAAATTATTCTCCAATTTTATGAAATAACTTTCCGGAAATTCGATGAAGAACTTTCCCGAACTTCTCTGAAGTATTTTCTGAACTTCTCTGAAGGAATTCCCTGCTTCTCTGAAGAACTTCCCTGAACTTCTATAATTAACCTATCCGAACTTCTCGAAAGAACTTCCATTAACTTATCTGAAGAGTTATCCCTGAACTAGTATTCCGGATCTTCATCACCCAGCTCCATTTGTAGATTAGCCTCAATTCTATAGACGAGCCGGTCTCACGCGCTAGCGAGTCTCCACAAATTGAGTTCAATTTGCGGCCGTGTTGTAGGTAGAGTTTTAAGAGAGCTCTTATTCTCAGCAGTCCTCACAGTGACTATCTGGGCTTATGATTTCATGAAGATAATAGAGTTTTCCGTTCTGGTTGTTTAGTTGAAGGTCGGCTGGTTTGATCCGTTAATCCTGAGGAGAGTCTTGACCGGGCAACATATAATAAATTAGTGGTATCTTTTACGGAGTGGCTGGTAAACCATACACTTTTCAGAAACGGATCGTCCGGGCTGGCAATTAGACCAGAGTTCCCAAGCCGGAAAAAATGGGTCAGCGGAAAAAGGTTTGACTCCAGCGATAAAGTCATCCTACAAACAAGTACATATTTTGATGACTCTTATTTTTCGAAAGCGATAAAGCTGGAGAAAAGGACTCAACTCAAAGGAGACTATGTTGAAAAATAAACTGAAGTGACGGGTCATCACTACACAGATAAAAAGAAACATTGAATTTTCTGGGAAATTAATTGGATATTTCATGTGAATTGAGGTAAGATAACGCCTGAATCCAGCCTGTTGTATGAAAGATAACAAACATTGTTGTATGGTGCATGAAAAATTGCATACAATTTTGTTGTTTATGCCTCCTTTGGTTTGGTATTAAACGAGGGGAAATTTTACGTGCTTGTTAACATTATATTTTTTTTCTGTGTATATATTCACCTGCAGGAGGGGATTTAAAGTTGACTGGTATCGTAGAAGCGGCTTGGTTGCGGCATTGAATACTGAATTGAAGGGAATTGTCATCATTTTTTTTCATGCAACTTAAATGAATCAGTAAGGCTTGTTAGCTCAAATAAATATCACTACAAAAGCAAAACAAATTCGACACAAAAGACAAAAAAGAATCATCCGAAAATCATAATCACTACTACAGCAAAATAAAAGAGGATTGTACCATTTTTTTTCCATTGTATTTTTTTTCATGTCCTCAATTTAGGCCTCAAAAAGCAGTTACTTACTGAATGTTTCAACTTTACATATTTTTTCCTTTTCTAAAAAGTCACTAGCGTGAAAGTTTTTTTTTTTCGTTTTTTTATGTTTTGGTTTAAATTTGTTTCATTTTAAGACTAGCAATAAAGATACATACTAAGCAATAATAAGGGCAATGGTAAAATAGAGATCAATAAATAGCAGCACTACGTTGTGGAGTCAAGGTTGCTAAAAGCGCGAAGAATGAGAAATTGCGTATGGAGGTACGAGAGGAAAAACACGTTTGGACGTTTTTTTTTGTGGGTTGATTTTTTATCCAGAATGGTTGTTTTTATTTAATTCATGTAACTTTTCATTTACTTCATTTTTTTGTCTGTGTGTTTGTTGACTTTCATTGTATCACGTTAGCTAATGAATATAGGGTTTTTTTTGTTTAGTAGTTTCCATTTTTGTTTTGCAATTTAATAGCTGGATGAGAATTTCGAAATGTTTTTATGCTTCGCACTTTTACACATATAGATTTGGAAATTGGGTTCATTCGTTTGTTTTTTTTGGTTTTGGTTTCGAAAGGGGAACAATTCCGATTTAAAATTGCTTCATTTTGTTTGTTTAGATTAAGGATTTCATTGTTTACTTTGGTTTAATCATTTCTCATGGACAATTAGAGTTGGAGTAAAAGAAATTCTGAACGATTTTCGTGTTTCTTCTTGTTGTTTTCGTTCGTTCTTCGCATGGTGTTGTTCGTTAAGCAATGATTACAGATAGTTTTTTTTTGTTTTCCTGTTGTCACTGTCTTATTTCTTCTCTGGTTGAGCAGTATATGGGATGGACTGAGATCAACGAGGGCAGGTGGCGGAAATCTGCTGAACTATCTGGATTGAGATGGGTATGTAAAAGGTAAAAGGTAGTCACTTGACATAATCAGATTAGTTCCAAATCACGTCGCAAAGCTAAATGAAGCACTAGAGAGTTGCCGTCTTGAGAAAAGTTTCGCAGTATGCCATTTGTCGTCTCTTGAGATTATCATATTAGTTCCAGATCTTGCTTCAGAGATGGCACTGCAGTCTATCTTTTCCAAATGAAGCTCTAGAGAGTTGCCGTTTTTAATTGATTTGATTTGATATTCACGATGAGAATTCATTTCAGCTTACTAAGTAATTTTAAGTAATTAATCGAACTATCTAGTTCGCATTCAATGTTAATGCTTCTAGGAGCACTTTGAACTCGTGACTTTGGCGTAAGAGGTATGGATGCCACCGACTCCCTATGAACTCATCGGAACCTAAAAAACTCTGATTAGTTCTAGAATATTCAATCTGAACTATAGTTTACCTTGTTGATACCTTCATTTTCCGCATGTCATTTAGCAAACAGTTTTTTAAGATGGTTATAAAATAAGTCGTTTACTCTTCAAATGTAAACAATCTTCGTGACATTTTTTTAAGCGTTTCTCAGAATTTTACGTGTACTTAAGAAAATAGGAAAGTAGTTCAACATACACTGAAAATTAATTTTAGTTTATATTACGAATTCGAAGGTAGTAGTAACGAATCCATTCGTTGTTTTCTGCAACGAAACTGATTTGTACGATTTATGAAGCTACCAATTTTAAAGTTAATGGCACACGCTTATCTTTTAAAAGTACAATTATTTGTTGCCACAAAAACAACATTCGTGCATTGTACGAAAACAATACAAAGTGCTACGAATATTTTGCTACAAATTAAAAAGAAACGTTTCTCTGCTGGGTGCATGAAGGACAGACAGATCTACTTTATCGACTCGAAATGTAATTGAAAAAAAAATCGCACCCACATCTGCTTTTAAGCGTGGCTTGTAAACAAGGTCATTTCCGCTTGGAAATTGTCTGGTAATTCAAATGGAAACGCTGCATTTTGAACAACTTTCCCGTGGACGGCTACCCTCTAGAGCTCGATTTCGCAAAGATTAACTGCCATCTCTGCGGAAAAATCTGATAACATGATAACATGACAAAGGATGACAAATTAAATACCGAAAAACTATGCCTAAGACGGCAACTCTGTCAAGCTTCATTTGACAAACATATTTAGACTGCAGTTCCATCTCCGCTGAAAGATCTGGAACACATATGATTACGTCAAAAGACGGCAAACATCACAATGAGAAACTTTGCCGAAGATAACAACTCTCTAGGGCTTCATTTGACAAAGATAGACTGTAGTGCCATCTCTGCGGCAAAATCATGAACTAATATGATGTTGTTAAAATTCAAAAATTGGCATTCTAAGAAACTGAAAGATCTGGAACGAATATAATTACGTAAAACAACGACACATGTCACGACGATAAACTTTGCCGAAGATGACAACTCTCTAGAACTTCATCTGACTAATATAGACATCTCTACGGCAGAATCATGAACTAATATGATGTTGTCAAAAGACGACAAATGAAATTCTAAGAACTTTGCAGAAAACGGCAACTCTCTAGACCTTCATTTTGCAAAAATATACTGTGGCTCTATCTCTGCGGCAAGAGCTGGAACTAATATGATAATATCAAAATACGACAAATAACATACTGGAAAACTTGGCCAAAGACGGAAACTCTCTTGCGCTTCATTTGGAAAATATAGACTGCAGTGCCATCTCTGTGGCAAGATCTGGAACTAATATGATAATGACAAAAGACGACAAACGGCATAATGAGAAACTTTGCTGAAGACGCCAACTCTCTAGCGCTTCATTTGGTAAAGATTGACTGCAGCGCCATCTTTGCGGCATGATCTTTAACTACTACGTTAATATCAAACGAAAAAAAATGACATATTGGGAAACTTTATCGAAGACGGCAACTCTGTAGCGCTTCTGCTTTCAAAGATAGACTGCAGTGCCATCTCTGTGGCATGGTCTTTAACTAATATGATGGTATTAAAAGACGAATACTGTCACAATGAGAAACTTTGTCTAAGACGGCAACTCTCTAGAGCTTCATTTGACGAAGATAGACTGCAGTGACATCTCTGCGGCAAGAGCTGGAACTAATATGATAATGACAATAGACGACAAACGGAACGGCATAATGAGAAACTTTGCCGAGGACGCCAACTCTCTAGCGCTTCATTTGAAAAAGATAGACTGCAGTGACATCTCTGCGGCAAGATCTGAAACTAATATGACAATCTCATATAACGAAAAATGACATACTGAGAAAGTTTGTCGAAGACGGCAACTCTCGACAACTAGTCTGGAATGTTTTGTATGCAATTCTGTTCACACATCGAAATCAAAATCTCCTTCTCTTTGTAGCGGATTCCCGGTGGCCATTGTTGCTGGAACCAGATTTTTCTACCAGCAATTCATTTTTAAGACCATAGGCTTTCAAATGGAATACAAGCATTGTGTCTATGTTGAAATTTCATAATTCTAGTAAAAGTTGAAGTCCGGGTCAATATTGACCCAAACGTCTTCCCGAGCAAAAGCTTGTACCAAATTGATAACAAGTTCCAAATATCAGATTTCCAAGCAAAGGAAAATAACAAGCTGATATCATATAAGTAACAAGTTCTGTACATCCAGTTATCGTTTTGATTTCCGCTGTTATTGCATAACAAATTTAGTTATCTCCATTAGCAAATTTAGTTATCATGTGTTATCATTTTGAACACACCATTTTTTATAAACGTTATAAGTTGCATTGTAAAACTTCAAATATTTCCAGCATATTTAAACAGGAAATTTTGCTTTTAATCAAATTTTTTTTTCAGTTATTAAGCAATATACAGCAAAGGATTATATCAAATTGATAACAAGTTCTATTACCAGTTTATTTTTTATCACGGAATATATTTTCATTAAGGCTGAATAAACAGCCAAAATAACAAAATGAATAACACCAAAATACTCGTTGAAAATCATAATAATAACTTATTTTGTTATTACTGCGAACACCTTGATAACAAATCCTGTATTGTAAGCAAATTTATTGAAATAGTATCAAATTATTTTATCAATTTGAAATCAAATTCTCATGCTAATAACTGAAAAAAATGTTTTGATTAAAATCAAAATTTCTTGTTCAAATATGCTGGAAATATGTATAGTTTTACAATTCAACTTATAACGTTCAAAAAATATAGTGTTTTTAAAATGATAACTTATGATAACGAAATTTTCCAATGGTGGTAACTAAATTTGTTATGCGATAACAGCGCAAATCAAAACGATAACTGGGATAACAGAACTTGTTACTTATATGATATTAGCTTGTTATTTTCCTTTGCTAGGGTTGTTACTTGGACCAGGTTTTTCTACCCGTAATGCATTTTAAAGACCAAACCTTTCACATGGGGTACAAACATTGTGTCTAGGTTGAACTTTACTAATTCTAGTAAGGGTTTCAATCCGGGTCAATATTGACCCTAATGTCTTCCCGAGCAAAGGCTTATACCAAATTAATAACAAGTTCTAAATATCAGATTATCAGTGTGTGATCACTAAATATGTTATCATTTAGGTTGAATAAACAGCCAAAATAACAAAAGAGATAACACATTGATATTCGTTGGATATCGCAACAGTAACTCGTTTTATTATCATCGAGTTCATTTTGATATCAAATTTTGTGATATAAACAAATTTCTTGAGATAATTTCAAATTATGATATTATTATTATTATTATTTATTATAATTCATCCGACTTTTGTGTCTACATGAATAGAGTTAAAACTTAATTAAATAAAAAAATAAAATTGAACAAAAAACACAACGTCTCTACTCAATACTCAATACATAAATTCTAACACTACAACATTCTTTGTATCCTGTTTCGGAACTTGTTGGATGATTCGCCGAATTCAAAGGCAGATTCAACTGCCGAAAAAGTCCTAATAATGGCCCCCAGTGGTTCGTGGTAGCCATATGCAGTTCGGTGATACTTTGGTTGCAACAAGGAAGAATTCCGTAACATTCGTTGAGGGACACGAAAGACCAGCTGTGATAGCAATTCCGGACAATCCACTTTACCGTTTAAAAGCTGTTGCCGTCTGAATTTTTCTTCTTTGCTCCAGAGTGTCTAACCCCAATAACAAACATCTGCTTGGATACGGCGCTAAATTGACAGGATTGCGCCATGGAAGGTTTCGAAAGCCAGCCTTACAAATCTCTTCTGTAACCGTTCAAAACGTAGAATCCAGGTAACTTCATACGGACTCCAGACAACAGATGCGTTTTCTAGTATAGGGCGGACTAGTGAACAATACAGCGCCTTTAAGCAGTGGGGGTCGTTGAAATTCCGTGCGATCTTGGGAATGAATGCAAGTTGACGATTAGCTTTGGAAATTATGGCTTGATAGTGTAGACGGAAATCCTGCTTCGCATCCAAAAGAACACCCAGGTCATTCACTTTATCAACTCTACGAAGCGGAATCCCATCAATACAGTAGTCGAAAAGTATTGGGTTCTTTACACGATGGAACGTCATCACAACACACTTAGGGATACTAACAATCAATTTATTCCGCCCACACCATTCCACGAACAGGTTCAGTATACTTTGAAGGCAATGGCAATCATCTGCCGTACGAACTACAAAGTCGAGTTTCATGTCATCTGCATATACAAGTTTGCACCTAGCTCCCAATAAATCCGCAACATCATTGAAGAAGAGCGTAAAAAGTAACGGACCCAAGTTACTTCCCTAAGAAACAGCAGACGTACTGGTGAGGGAAGGTTCATTAATTATGTCACGCAGTAGGAGGGGAGGGGGGATTTGAGAAAACGTGACGATCCATACAAAAAAATTTGAAGGTCCATACAAAAAACGTGACAAGGGGGAGGGGGGTGGTCATAAAAAGTCAATTTTTGCGTGACGTAATTAATGAACGTTCCCTGAATGGCTTTGATACACAGGAATCAATTTGCACCCGAAGAGTTCTGTCAGTCAGGTACGAATGCAGCCAAGCCTTAAGTGATGCTGATGCACCCAGTCTAGAAAGCTTACACAGAAGAATGTTATGGTCAATCTTGTCGAAGGCAGCTTTTAGATCGGTGTAAATGACATCGACTTGTGTATTTTGCTCCATCCGGCTTGGCTTAATATAATTTCGAACAATTTGGACGCTGCTGAGAGACTTGTTATGCCACGATAATTTTTTACATCTCGACGATCACCGGCTTTAAACACCGGATATGAGTGATTGCTTCCATAAGACCGGAAATTTACCTTGCTGGAAAGATTGAGTAAATATGACTGCAAGGGGCTTAGCCAAGACAGCTGCACAACGACAAAAAATCACAGCAGGAATACCATCCGGACCAGGCGAAACAGAACTTTTTAATTTTCTTGACGCAGCAATAATCATTTCTTCAGTTACCACGAACGAGGTCAAATTCAAAAAATCCATTGGTACATCACAGGCAGCAGACTCAGCTTCATTATCACCTGCTACTCTTTGTTCGAACACCGAAGCAAAGTGCTCCGCAAAAATCTCAATCGCTTCGGAGACACAGGTAGCCTCTCTTTCGCTCAGCCGTATGTTGGACGGAATGCTGGAGTTTTTCCTTCTGCTGTTGACAAAACTCCAAAAGCTTCGAGGATTTCGTCGCAAATTCCATAGCACTTTTAAAACATGTGTCTTGTACAACGAAGTGTTGAGCCCACAAAAGGCAGTGCTTGCATGCTTGAACTTCCGCTTAGTATCAGCTGTTTTGCATCGTCTCAGTTTTCGCTGAGCTGAATTCCGTTCTCGTTTTAGCTTGCGAAGCAGCGGAGTACTCCATAAAGGGAAAATTTGACGTCTTTTGAGAGGTACATTCGAAGCCAGCCAATGTTTTATAACACCACAAAATCGTTCTGACATGTCATCAACGTCCGTGCTTTAAAGAATGTTGTTCCAATCCAGATTATGAAGAAACTGTATAAGCAAAGCGTAATCAATTTTCCGGTAATCGAGAGGTCTAACTTTATCATCCACAGTGTGGTTAGGAAGAATAGGTAATTGCAGCAGGGTAGGTAATGACAGAACAAGTGGAGGATGGTGCGTGTCGATTGGCAACAGTGCCACCGCAGACTCATCGATTTCCACATCGTCTTCGTCATTATAGAACACTAAATCTAGCGTTCGACCAAGTTCGTTCTGAACTAAATTACGTTGGCTTAGATTAAGGAAATCCATCCCATCCAGAAGAACCGTACTAGCAGCTTTCAGCGATGATGTTTCAGCAAGGCAGATCGAGCTATCTACGGATAACCATTGTAGTCGGGGTTGATTGTAATCACCACATACCAAAACTCTGTCGGTTGTTTCATACAGCTCTTTTACGGATGCGATATGAGTTTCCATGATTGCTGTCGTCGTCTCGCTTCGGTCTGGTGGAATGTATACAACGGCCAGATTGAGCTTACTACCTTTTATTTTCGTGGAAACACAAACTTGTTCCAACTGACTGCCTTGCTCGACGTTCAAAAGCGAGCTAGGATAACCCCTGCGGCTACAGCAATCAACACGCCACCAAAACTAGTTTTATCGCTGTTGAATGAATTACGGTCGCAGCGGAAGACATTGAAACCCGAACCGAAAAGCTGAACGGAATTGATACTATCGTCGAGCCCAGTTTCTGTCAGAAAAATGGCGTCAAACCCACAACCAGCAGAAGCAAGGAACAGGTAAATTGACGACCTGACGTTCGAACTCCTCGCACGTTCTGGATAGTAGACCCAGGGATGTGGCTGTCAGATAAGTCCGTTCATTTGCGCGTTTGCTTGTGATGACAAAGGAGATTGATGGTGGTGCTGATCAACACAATCTAATGGTATGTCGTGGCTACCAACAGAACAGAGATTCAGGGTCCGATAATACTCCAGTATAATTATACTTGCCTGAGCGAGCAAGTTTGAGGACCCCTCGCCTACTCCGAACACAGGAACGGAACGTCTTGGATGGCCGGCAGAAGATGAAACGGCGAGCGATGGAGGCTCGACTGTGTCAGATGGCTTGGGGGCTTCCATCATGCTTTCTGTGATGAAACGTTCCGTTGCTGGAGATCGTAGAAGATTGGATGGACACAGACTGAAGACATCATGAGTGCTGCCAATTGGATCTGATTCTAACATGCTGTGTGACGAAGATTGTGGCGGATCTGAAACACGACCCGATGCGTCGCGCATACTATTTCTGTGAATCGATACGAAGGAGCTATATAGTTGTCATACTTGCCTGAGCTAGCAAGTTGGAAGACCCCGGCACCGATTCCGAACACAGGAACAGAACTGTGGATGGCCGGAACAAAATGTAGAACAAGAAAAACGACAGGGCTCGACTGTGTCGGAGGCTCAGGGTCTTCCATCATGCTCTGCGATATTGCGTTCCGTTATCGGCAGGCTTCTTATTGTGATGGAGTTGCTACGGTTGAAGGGGAGGAAGTGATCATCAGCGTCCCGGCAACGAGGGGTGTCCCGTGGTCCATTCGTGGGATTTTGGCTGGTCCCCAAAAATCCGGTTCGGATGACAAATTTTCGAATTCTCTGAAATATATTCCTTGGGCCAAACAGATGGATCTGGGCTGCATCCCTCAACTTCGTATCAACACCGACTTTGAAGGATATGACGCAAATTGTTTCAAATCAGCATCTTTGCATACCAATTTTTTCACATCGATTGGCTCTTGGTCTGCGGATAACTTTCACTAACACAGAAATATCAGCTTCAGTAACATGTCGAGTAATTCTGGAAGATATATCCAGAGCTTTTCTCGCCGATTTGCAACCGTCTCTGGGACGGGATCTAGGTATTTCTTTAACACCTGTGTCACGGGCCCGTTTGATACTTGGCCACGCAGATCGAACCTTATTTGAAGCAGAAATATCATTTAGGTACAATTTTCCAGCTAGTGATTTGGTTAGTGTCTTCGTTTCCTGAAGACCATTATTTAATTCGGTCAGGGATTCTTTGATGAACTCCGATACGCCAGTCACAATCTCGTTCGGTGTAATGCGAGGGGAATCCTTCAGGATTTTGAGCTGGTCAATACATACATCGCTGAACCAGAGAAGGTTTTTTTGCTCGTTCACGAAGTCCATATTAGGCCGCTTCAAATCCGCTTTTATCAACATGATATCAAATTCATACACTAATAACTGAAGTAGTGCTTCTGGTGAGAAGCTCAATTTCATATCCATCACATGCTGGTAGTATTCAGCATTCGTCAGCATGCTGGTAGAATTCAGTAATATTAATCAAAAATCGTCTTTAAAAATTGATGACAGATCATAGAGAAATTTGTCAATGTTGATAACTAAATTTGTTATGCGATAATAGGTGAGTTCAAACTGATATCTGAGATAACAAAATTTGTTACTCATTTGATTTCCGTTTGTTTTTATACTTTACCTAGGTTATGTGTCATTTTTTTTTCAATACCCGAGAGAGGTTACAGGCAATGAAGTTGTTATAACTTGAGCGTTAGAAACTTTTTGTTCTGTGCCTTCTTAATTTTGATATAATTTTTTTGAAAGGTCCAATTTGTTCCCATGCTGGATACAACCATGTGAAACGAATGTGAGTCGTTTTGGCAACTTGGTAAAGTGGTGAAATTATTTTCACCATGAAATTGTGAACATTTTCCGGCAACACTTTTAGTTTTTGATTTATCTATGGCAGTACTTCCGAAGATAGATTGATAGAAGGCAAAGATTGACTCTTTGTTACGAGACCTTCCGGTGGAGTGACTGAGTAAGAAAACTACCGCCATGTTTCACGCAAGCACAGACATACATCCGCTTATGGGATTTCTCCATAGAAGTGAAGAGCTAATAAATTAACGTGAAACTCACCACAGAAGAGAAACATCAGTTTTGGGGAAGAGAGCACCGATTGGTTATTCACCAAGGCAAAAATACACTTGGGTTTTTCCTTACACGGTTTGTTTTCGGCGATAACTCCAGAACGGAACAACTTATCGACCTAACTCGAATCACATTTTACGTTTTGGGCCGAAAGTAATCAAATGGCATTTTATCAAAAAAATTCACAATTTTTTGGTGTAAATACTCCATTGGTGGAAAATCTTTAAACCACTGTGTTTTTACTTCGTTGCATGGAAAGGTAACACACGCAAACGAAATCGAAGCGTCTTTAAATTGTTTTTGAATGCGAATTGATCAACTCTATTTAGTCTCTTTTTTACACGGATTCTTAGTAAAAGTGGATCTTAGCTTCTGTGTAAAAAAAAACATTTCTGTAGAGGACGCAAATGCAATAAAATTGTCATTTAACAGTTTTTAATATTTTTTTTAATAAACCGCGCTTTAAAACAAATAAATTCCATAGAAAAGCATACTCTATAGATTCATAGATAACTAATAATCCAGTAAAAAACCCACAAGATATATCTTTTAAAAAAGTCAGCATGCAAGTGGTCATATAAATGCAAAAAAAAAAGTTGTTTACAAATGGAGATGAAATGTAATGGAGATCAACTAATTTACTATGATTTGTACAATTCTATCTTTTTCTTTTCCCATTCCACATGTACGCACCTTTCTTGCTTCCATCCATTAGTTTTTGTATACAAAATTTGTAATTTTGTATAAATTTGAAATTTGTATGAAACATAATGGATGGAAGCAAGAAACTTGCGGGTATTTGGAATGAGAAAAGAAGTCCAGTAACACAATAGTAAATCATAGTAAATTAGTTGATCTCCATTTTCTACAAGTTTCAAAAGAGTTCGACAAGAGGCCGAATTATGGTGAACATTTTTGTGTGTACCAGTTTTCACGAATACACCCTTTAGCATACTTAGCTTCTCGGAACGAACTTCCCTACACTGAAAATTTATTTTCGTAAATTAGCTTTCACTCGTTTCGTAAACATGGATTTTATACATAGAACAATGTCTTGTATGAAACATTCATATTGCTTGTCATTTAACAAAATGCTATCATTATAGCTTTTTTGTACAATGCCCAAAATGAATTTTGTGAAGAACAGCCAATCGCTGCTTATCTTTGGTCGTACTCATACATGTTCGTGTTCCTGCTGGGATGATGGGGAGCATTAATTTATTCCAAAATAGAAATGAAGGCGCTGTCGAGAGTTAGAAGCTCATGCACAATAATCAAGTAACTTCTCACGAGTCAACATAACCTAGTGAGATCAACCACGGACTCAATAACAGCTCTCCCTGAAAATGCAGGATCGAATCCCATGTCCCATGTCACGAACAACTTCTCGTGGTTGCGCTTTTTTTTTCAATTATATTTTGAGCCGATAAAGTAGATCTGTCAGTCGTTCATGCAACCACCAGTGAGACGTTTCTTTTTTATTGGTAACAAATTACTCGTAGCTCTTTGTATTGTTTTCGTGGAATGAACGAATGTTCTTTCTTGTCAACAAATGTAGTGCTTGTGACAGTTGCGCGTGTGGCATTGAATACGAAGGTAGCTTCTTAAAAAGTACAAATCAGTTTCGTTGCAGAAAAACATCGAATAAACGAAAATTTATTTTCCAGTGTCGGGAAGCATACTTGTTGTAGATGGGTTGAAATAACTTCCATGTGACTCAATCATGTCATAATCAAGATGCTTCAATCTATAACGCCAGTTTGGTGTTGCTTGAGTTGTTAATTCCAAAACCTGCTTGTGGTTTCAAAGCGTGCATTTTTGCATGATTAAAT
>JASCZW010017579.1:0-16838 GCA_034211315.2 Aedes japonicus | reverse complement strand
GACACGATTCGACAAATACTAGAGTGTTTGGCCGAAAGTATAACCCATGGATCAGCCGAATCAGCGGAGCGCTCAGACCGACATATGCGTTCGCGACGACACCATCCATGTCGCACCCGTGGTTGAGCATAATAAGCTCCCACGGGTGCGACATGGATGAATTGTCGGAAGATGATTCATCCATGACGCCAAATAATGAGTCCCATAAAGTTATCCGGTCACGAGCCTATCCACCTGATTCAGCTGGTCCATGGGTTGTATACTTTCAGCCCAAAACGAAACCTCTAAATGTTTATCAGATCAGTAATGATCTGACGAAACGATTCTCGGCCGTGACTGAAATAATTGAGATCAGACCCAATAAACTTCGGGTAGTTGTGTCCAACCTGAAACAGGCGAACGAGATTGCTGTCTCTCAGTTCTTCACACTCGAGTATAGAGTGTACATCCCAGCTCGAGGTATTGAGATTGAAGGTGTGGTCACCGAAGCGACTTTGACTCCTGAGATCCTGATGAAGCAGGGGGTTGGTCGGTTTAAGAACCCTCTGCTTCCTCCAGTTCAGATACTGGATGTGAGAAAACTCGGAAAAGTATCGATCACTAAGGGTGAAAAGAAGTTCACTCCGTCAGATTCGTTTCGCGTGACCTTCTCTGGCTCAGCCCTCCCTCAATACGTCGAGTTGGGAAAACTTCGACTACCTGTGCGCTTGTTTGTACCACGGGTAATGATCTGCCAAAAATGCCAGCAGATGGGACATACGACCTCCACTGCGGCAATAAGGCACGCTGCTCAAATTGCGGGGAGAAACATGAGGATGGCGCCTGCGCAGACAACACACCAAAAATGCGCTTTCTGCAAGGGTACTCCTCCTCATGCTCTCTCGTTATGCCCGGCGTACAAGCAACGCGGGGAAAAATTGGAACGATCACTTAAACAGCGTTCAAGGCAATCTTTCGCCGAAATGGTGAAAAAGCCTCACCATCACCCAATGTGAATACGAATCCCTTTGCTCCTCTGTCAGATGACGAGTCTGATTTTGACTTGGTTGAAGAGGGAACATCATTCAGCTTTCCGGAAGGCACTTCACGAAAGCGAAGACGCGTTCGCCCACGGAAAGTTGCTGAGCCGGAGCCCAAAACCAACTTGCCATTGTAAAAAAGGTGGAAAAAGGGAAAATCCTAGTCCTCCTGGTTTCCGCAGTAGTAACTACTCCCAGGACTTTCCATCTCTTCCGGGGACATCAAAAACCCCTAGCACCCCGATTTTAAGAACAGAAGTTCCTTCTCCATCAGGACTGTTCTCATTTGATGATATTGTTGAAAGTATTTTCAAGTTCCTCGAAATTTCTGACCCTCTTAAAAGCATTGTTCTGGCAATGCTTCCCACAGTGAAAACGTTTTTGAAGCAATTGACAATCAAGTGGCCCCTCCTTGCAGCAATCATTTCCTTCGATGGATAATTTTCCAAATGAGGTCAGGGATTTGATCACTGTTCTACAGTGGAATTGTCGAAGTCTGATTCCTAAATTGGAATCTTTTAAATTTTTGGCTCACACTACCGGTTGTGATGCATTCGCTCTTTGTGAAACATGGCTCTCTTCCGAAATCGATCTTCATTTTCACGATTTCAATATAATTCGTCTTGATCGAGAGGATTCACGTGGAGGAGGAGTACTTTTGGGGATCAAAAGTGCTACTCCTTCTATAGAGTGAATTTTCCTCAAACTCCAGGTATTGAAGTTGTCGCATGTCAGGCTGTTATTAAAAATAAAAGCCTTTGCATTGCTTCTGTATATATTCCTCTAGAGCCTCGATAAACCGAAAACAACTCTCAGATATTTGTTCGGTCCTTCCTTCTCCACGGTTGGTCATGGGAGATTTTAACTCTCACGGTACAGGCTGGGAGAACTGTACGATGACAACCGATCTTCCTTGATATATGACCTCTGTGACAACTTCAACATGACAGTACTTAACAATGGAGAAGTAACACGTTTGGCTGGTACATCCTCAGTTGGCAGTAGATTAGACCTCACACTTTGTTCGAATTCATTATCGTTGGATTGCACATGGAATGTGATTCAAGATCCCCACGGTAGTGATCACTTGCCCATAAAAATTTCGGTTGCCACCGGGTTCAATCCGTCGAAATCTGTCAACGTCACGTATGATCTTACCCGTCACATCGATTGGACAAAGTTTAGGACAGCAGTAGATGAAGCCGTAACGACGGTAGAAAGGCTTTCACCGCTGGAAGAATATAACTTCCTCTCCAACCTGATCTTAGACAGCGCGCTTCAAGCTCAAACTCGACCAGTTCCAGGAACGTCATTTCACCGGAAACCTCCTTCTCCATGGTGGGATCAGCAATGCACCGAGGTTTACCGTAAAAAGTCCGACGCGTTTAAAGTTTTCCGTAGACGTGGAACACCTGAGCACTTCGAAGTATACACGGCTCTCGAACGCGAACTTAAGAGCCTCATCAAGGCCAAGAAACGCGGATACTGGCGAAAATTTGTGAACGGGCTATCGCGCGAAACGTCGATGAGTACTCTTTGGAACACGGCGCGAAGGTTGCGTAACCGAACTACGAACAACGAGAGCGAAGAGTACTCGGACCAATGGATCCTCAAATTCGCGCGAAAAGTGTGTCCAGATTCGGTGCCGGCACGGATGATTCCTCGCGAAAACACGAATTCGATAGATGAGATTAGCCAACCCTTTTCAATGGTAGAGTTCTCTCTCGCACTCCTTTCGTGTGGCAATACGGCTCCAGGGGCTGATAGGATCAAGTTCAACTTGCTTAAGAACCTCCCAGACGTCGCGAAGAGGCGCATGTTGAACTTGTTTAATCAGTTTCTGGAACTCAACATTGTACCGGATGATTGGAGACGGGTGAGAGTTATTGCCATTCAAAAACCTGGTAAGCCCGCGTCCGACCACAACTCCTATCGACCCATCGCGATGTTATCTTGTATTCGAAAGTTGTTGGAGAAAATGATCCTTTTCCGTCTGGACAAATGGGTTGAGACGAACAACCTGCTTTCAGATACTCAATATGGTTTCCGTAGGGGTAAGGGAACGAACGACTGTCTCGCGTTGCTTTCCACGGATATTCAGTTAGCTTTTGCTAAAAAAGAGCAAATGGCTTCTGTATTCTTGGACATAAGGGGGCTTTTGATTCAGTATCTGTTGAAGTTCTTTCAGATAAACTCCACGCTTGTGGCTTTTCTCCATTAATGAATAATTTTTGTACAATTTGCTGTCAGAGAAACATATGAGCTTTTCTCATGGAACCTCTACAGCTTCACGATTTAGCTACATGGGTCTCCCCAGGGATCATGTTTAAGCCCCTTTGTATAATTTTTATGTCAAAGACATTGACGGTTGTCTAGGTGACAACTGTACGTTGAGACAACTTGCAGATGACGGCGTAGTGTCTCGTCACGGGACCCAATGGGGTCGATCTGCAAGGACCCTTACAGGATACCTTGGACAATTTGTCCACTTGGGCTCTAGAGCTAGGTATCGAATTCTCTACGGAGAAAAACTGAGTTGGTAGTTTTTTCAAGGAAGCATAACCCTGCACAACCGAAGCTTCAAATTTGGGGTAAGCCGATAACTCATTCTATGTCATTTAAATATCTTGGGGTCTGGTTCGATTCAAAGTGCACCTGGAGATCCCATATTGAGTATCTGAAGCGAAAGTGCCAGCCAAGGATCAACTTTCTCTGCACAATTACCGGGACCTGGTGGGGAGCGCATCCGCAAGATCTTCTAACGTTGTACCGGACAACGGTTTTGTCGGTTATGGAATACGGTAGTTTTTGTTTTCAGTCAGCGGCTCGGTCGCACTTCATTAAACTGGAACGTATTCAGTATCGGTGTCTTCGTATCGCGTTAGGTTGCATGCACTCGACTCACACCATGAGTCTTGAAGTGCTGGCTGGCATGTTGCCACTCTCGGATCGGTTTACAGAGTTATCTCTCCGGCTCCTCACCAGGTGTGAAGTTATGAACCCCCAGGTGATCGAAAATTTTGAGAAGCTTCTTGAGTTGAATCCTCAAACGCGCTTCATGACCTTGTACCATTTGTACATAACACAGGATGTCAGCCCTTCGCCGAACATTTCCAATCGTGTTTGCTTCTCCGATTTCGACAATTCGGTACATTTTGATTTATCCATGAAGCAGGAGCTTCATGGAATGCCAGAGCATCATCGTCCTTTGATTGCTCCTGTGATATTTGCTGCAAAGTTTGGCCAAGTTGATTCCACTAAATCGTTCTTCACTGACGGATCATTGATAGAGGAGTCAGCAGGCTTTTGGAATATTTAATGAAATTTATAGCGCCAACCGTAAACTTCAAGCTCCTTGTTCCGTATATGTCGCTGAATTAGCGGCAATACACTTTACGCTAGAAATTGTTGCCTCACTAACACCGGATCAGTACTTCATTTTCACGGATAGTCTCAGTTCTATAGAGGCTATTCGCTCCTTGAGGCCGGTAAAGCACTCCTCGTATTTTCTCATGAAAATACAGGAGCTTCTAAGTGCTTTATCTTCGCGTTATTTTATCATCACCATTGTATGGGTCCCTTCTCATTGTTCAATTCCGGGCAATGAGAGAGCGGACTCGCTTGCAAGGTGGGCGCTATAGAAGGCGATATTTATGATCGACAAATCGCCTTTAATGAATTTTTTACTATTTTTCGTCAACAGTCACTCGTCAGCTGGCAGCATAAATGGAGTAAAGGAGATTTGGGGCGATGGCAATATTCTATCATCCCAAAGGTGTCGAAGAAATCTTGGTTTGAGGGGATGGATGTGGGACGAGACTTCATTCGTGTCATGTCTCGCCTCATGTCCAAGCATTATTCTTTGAACGCTCATTTATTCCGTGTTGGACTGAGCGACAGCAATCTCTGTGAATGTGGGCAAGGTTACCAGGACGCAGATCACATTGTTTGGTCATGTGCTGAGCATCGTGGAGTCAGATCTGAGCTTTATGATTCCCTTAGGGCTCGAGGTAGACAACCCAATGTACCGGTTCGAGATATTTTGGCTGTACGTGATCTGGAGTTTATGAAACTCATTTATGTGTTTTTGACTAACATTAGCCTTAGATTGTAGTTAGTTTAACATGTATGTTTAGTTTAAGTTTTTTTTTGTGTTTGTGTGTTTTTTTTCTCCTTCAAAAATGTTCGAATAAAAAGAAAACCAAAAATTGTATAGATTTAAGTTTTTTTTAAGTTTTATGTAAACCATAATTTAAATTCCCGCCCATCTCCCTATCCGTTAAATTGTAATTCCTATTAACCTCGAGTAACCGCGAGTAATCGGCTCTATCCACCTAACTTTAGATTTAAGATACATGATGTATACATATATGAAAACTTGGCTCTGTAAAGTTGATTCGATTGAGCCTGTATAAATAAATGATTAATAAAAAAAAAAAAAAAAAAATTGCGTGAAGTATTGAAAACCCTTGTTGAAATTAAAGGCCTTGAGTTTGTTTCTTAGCAATCGCTAAATTGAATTGATCAATATTTACACCAAATAATTGCCCGATGTTTAATTTTTTTTTTTTTTTGCAGAAACAAAATGTAAATGAACAGTGATTTTTGAAACAAACGACTCAATCAGTCTTGTTGTTTTTTTGTTTGTTTTTTTTAATAGCTGGAACTCCGAGATTTGACAATATCTCCAGCCGATTTCTTCTGAATCGGAACCTCGAAAAAAGTAACCTCACATTTGATTGCGTTGTTGGATCAAATCTCGAGTACTTTTTTCAAAACGACGTATCCGATTTTGTAAACAAATAGGGAAAGTAAGATTCAATCGTTAAATTCTTGAAACACTCAGCACTTTCATGCAAACTAACACAAGGAATAACATTTTCCTAACATATGATGGTGATACTTATTTCCGTGAGGGTGCTGAGAGCTTTGAGAAATCTACGTTTCAGTCTTTGTTTACAAAATCAGATAGGTCTGTTTGAAAAAGTATTCCAGAAACTTCTAAAATAGCTCGTTCGAAGACACTGCCTGACTTAGTGGTCCATTGAAACGACATCGATGGCTCCCTTAAGTCACCATAGGTACCACAACGTTTGACACTCATCAGCATATTTCCAAGAAAGCTAATTAACTTCGGAAAGAATTTCACCACCTCGACAAACAACCGCACCACCGTCGAGACAAATTTCGTAACGATCTGCCGTTTGATACCCTCTCGCATATCTCGTTCATCAGTGCGAAGGCCATCGAAACAAGAGCACCCCACTTCATAAACCGCAAGAAGTGTGCTTCAATATTTCACGCTCAAATTTATGTGATGCTATTTAAAGTACTTTGAAAACTCCCCCCGTTATAATAATTTACGACCTTCTACTGGCTTCTGGCTTGCGCGAAAATTCCACTTGTAATCCACAAAACGGCAATTGGCAGTCGGTAAATTAATCATTAAATGCTGTACGAAAATTGAAAGAAATCCAAACACGGTCCGAAAAAAAACACCTTCAAAGAGGACAATTAGCGAACAATCACAACACCGAAAAAGAAATTAATTGCACAACTTTCCAGCTCATTTCACCTGTGATCACCGCCAGAACCACAACGAAAAAAAAACACGAAATGCGAGAAGTGGGGATTGGAAGCCCCATTAATTCCCTTCAAGTATCACTATAAATTGAACCTGGTCGCAATATCTTGCTGCAAGCAACTTAAGTAACACCCCCAAAAAAAAATTATGGCACTAACTGGGTTCGATGGCAGCAGCAGCATCACCGTCAGGTCATGACATAAAACTAAAACCGTAAACCAAGTATGACAAGCATCAATTTTTCATTGCCCGTCCTGCTGCACTGCTGCAGTCCTCATGAAGAGGACGGTTAGTCTTAACATTCCCACGTGTAATGGATTATTTATCATCATCATCACTCTCGACTGACACCCACACTACTTCAACACATCATCAAAGTCGATCCGACTTTTGAGGCGCTTCTGCGAAGATGAACAACTTTTGCTTGGAAACTCACCAAAATGCAAACAGCAAGAAGTTCTTTAACCGTCTCAGCTGTAGTGAACCGAAACGAACCGTCTACGATCAGCACTAATTTGAAACTGATTCGCTCATAGATGGATTGGTCTTCGACTTCGATCCATTCCCCTTCCCCATCGCCCTCGCCGTGGTTGATGAACTATATCATCAACCCCTCCCCTATTCATCGCAACTATCAATTTGCAATTGAGTTTTGGTTCACCAATCGGTCTACTAGATCGCCTTCCACTCTCACACACAGACATACACACACACATGAGTGGTTCACCTGTTTTAATTTAAAAAAAAAAAAATCTCACCGAGCAACCGCCCGCCCGCCCGTCCGCCGTCGTCGTTGATGTTTCATAGAGCCATGTGCTGCAACTGCTATTTCCTTTGCAAATGAATGGGCCGCCCGTCTCGGTGGTTAATAAGTCAGCTGATCGACTGATGTAGCCATCGCGCGCTCGCTGTCTGACCGATGTTGATGGTGGAAGATGCAATCCAATTGATTCGAACATGAAATTCGAACGAGGAAGTTTGTGGCTGGGTTGCACATTTCACAATATGTTCTAGCAATGGAAAAATGCGAAACATGATTTAGCAGTGCATCGACCAATAAATTGGGTAAACTGAAACATGCTTTTCGAACTATGCATGCACACCGAGATGGAATCAATTAAGAAAACCACGCTACTCGCATGCCAATTCCGTCTGATATATGAATGAACATTTACATGCATAGACTGCGGTGGCTGTAATTTAGGCAGAGTTGGTTTTGATCCAAAAAAGAGCTTGGCAATTAAAATTGCAGTTAGCGCATAGAATGGATGTTTTCCCGCAAACATAAATGTGGACAGCTACTGATTGAATATCCTGATTGAATTAGGGATTCGGAGTGCTTGGAGTGAACAGTCGCAACTATCATGTAAACAACGTAGGCTGTGATTTTTGTTGTAGGTACACTCCAACACATTCACTGCAATAACCGATCGTTGTTTACGTTGCTGTTGGAAATGTCACAGAGAATGTCACAATGAATGCCACTGGGTTGAATTCATATTTCATATTTACAGTGTCAGCTTAAGTTATGTTGGTCGAGTGCAGTTGATGACTAGTACAGAAAAAACCATTGGTTCCAAAATGAGGATAACAAGTTGTTTTGTAAGACATTGTAAAAGGAAAATTTTAAAACTCGACGTTCGTTATTGAGATCCAGATTTCGCGATCAACGGTTTCAAAACGTTTGGCGAGTGCAGAATAGTGCTATTTGGCTTTATTTGTTCCACCATCATTGTTGGAAATTATTGTTTTATTTACTGGCCAAATCGGCCAATTTAACGAAGATTTTTACCGCAGATCTTGATGTTTGGCTACGAATGTCTTGCCATCTGCTTAAATTGAAACAACGACAAGCCTAATTGAATAAATGTCTACTCTTGTTGAAAGAAACCTTCTTTTTGCAACATAGTGTGTAAAGTACTATTAGAAAATTAATAAAATTTAATAACGCTTGCATTAAAAAAAGAGACAAAGTTAACCGATTTTTCCTGTGGTTGTACTGCCAGCTCCGACCGGAGAATTTTTGTCTGTCTGTCTGACCCTAGGGGTGAGACAACTCTACTCTGAGTTGCTTTGATGCACCGAGTAACTCGCGAGTAACTCAGATATGAACTTGCAATTAAATCAATATTAATCGGTTCTTATCGGTTGCCAGAGTTTAGAAAAGTTTGACTTCCAACTAGACTTCCAATTTGTTTGAAAACATCGTGGACATTCTGCTAATGGCACTAGAAGATGGCACAATGGTGAGTCCTACTGAAGTACAATGATGAGTCATGATAGCGAAATGTATAGATTCGTAATTAGCGAAGCATCGATTGTCAGAGAAGCTTCTGTCGGAGTGCAGTGGGATGAGCTCGTTTGTCTCTTTTCCTGCCCTTAATCCAAAGCACCAGTTCTAAGTCTGGCCGTCTGGTGGAATGATGCTGCACAAGCCAAAATTGATGGGTTTATACAAAGTTTGACTTAATTGGAGACATAAAAATAACTTCGAATCGAAAAAGGCAAAGCCTTACACGAATAGTGGAAAATACTATATAAATTTGTACGAGCATATCAGATATGTAGTTCAAGTGAATGTAGCTTGTTTTCCTAAAACATTGAAAATTTCTAGTTGAATCCTAGAGGGTTTGAGCTGTTTGGTGGAATTTCTAGTTTCCAATTGTGCACACTTGAGAGCTAATGTACTAGTGTAGGTTTGTTTAACAGCTGCTGTGCAAAAACAGAGAGCGAAAAATGAAAGTGCTCGCTTGCTGAGCATCGAGAGTTACTCGAGGTACCTCAAAAGCAACTCTGAAATTACTCGCGATGAAGAGCTGTTTTGCCCCTTGGTCTGACCCTTATAATAGAATGGAATCGGAAACTACTGAACCGATTGGCGTGAAAATTTGTATGCAGGAGTTTTAGAGGCCGGGGAAGGTTCTTAAGTTGGTTTGAGACCCCACCCCTTTTGGAAGGGGTGGCTCCCATACCAGTAAAACAGAAATTTCTGCATAGCTCGAGAGCTACTCAAGCAAATGGAACCAATTTTGGCTTGTGGAGGTTTTATGAGGCAGGATTCTATCCTATGGTAGTTCGATACCTCTCTCTTCTCTGGCTCCCATACAGATAAAAATGAAGTTTCCGCATAACTACAGAACTAATCAAGCAAATTGAACCAAATGGGGCTTGTGAAGAAATGTTTCTCTGGAAAGAGATGCTTTTAAACCAATATTCAACCAAACATGAAAATTATCCAGGCAATTAAAACACAAAATGTGTATATCTCGGGTGAGAAGTATGTTCTGATAGATATTTGAGGAAGGAAGTTAATCTAAAGTCTACGATTTTTCAAGAGAAAATTTCGTTCAACTGACAGGATACGGCGTAGTTTGAAGAAAATGTTTTGTTTTTAAAATGCTTCTGCAAAGAAAAACAAAAAACATAAAAATCATGGTAGAAACTACCCATCCAAGGATTAAATTAAAAACACAAACCTAGGTTTTTTTGCAGAAAATAATTTCGTTCAGTTATACTATGACAAAACACTGGTATGTATACATTGCAGTGTAAAATACTATGACCCGTCAAAATGTATGGTAGTTTTCACGAGAATGCAGTAGTTCATACGGTAGTTATGGTAGATTGCAGTTGTAGTTTCAACAACAACCGTAGTCAGCCAAAGTAGTAGGAACTGTTGAGGAATCAAACAAATCGCAGCAACCAGTTGAAACATTCAAATACAAATCCTAATCACAGCAACCTGTTAATACATACAAGATTCTCTGTTACCTACCATCAAGGACGGTTCACTTATAATCACGCTCTGCTAACAGGTTATGAGCCATAGCAAGGTGTTGATTTTTCATCAAGAAGGAAGTTTCTGGAAGTTCTGCAAGTGGAGCCAAACCTGCGATAGAATTGATCTCAAGATGTTTACGAAGCTCAACAATTCGAACTACGAAGCCTGAAAGCTCCGGACCGAAGCGCTGCTGATCCGAGGTGGTTTGTGGACCTATGTAAGCACCAACCAACCGGTGGCGTTGGCAGCTGGAGGTGATGCTGGAGGTGACAAACCTCGAGCGACGATTTAGCTGCTACTGGAGGAGAACCAATTTGGGGCAAACCGTGCCACGAAAACGGCGAAGAAATCGTGGGCAGCATTGGCCAAACACCACAAGAAAGCCTCTCTGTCAACTAGGTTTCCTACTGCAACGCATGTGGGTCTCGTACACGGAAGGCCTTGCGCAAACCTGATCCGGAGAAATTGCTGGACGAAGCAGCTAGCAAATCCGTAGGTAGTCGGAGGACAGCCTTGAAAACGACAGGATTGAAGCAGATTGTGTGCGTCGCTGCAGAAATCTGGCACATGCAACGGACTGCCAGCAGCTACAAAGAGAGCAAGTCGGATCAGAAGCAAAACGCGTTTACCGCCAGGGATGAAGTGGAGCAGCGATTGGATTATCGATTCCGGTGCTAGTTCGCACATGACGTCCAACAGGCATTTCTCTGAGAACCTCGAACAGGCTGCAGGAGGCTGAGTAGAGTGTGGCTGACGATTGATGGTTCCGGAGTTGGCGTGATCGACTGTGGGCGGTTCTGAAGCACGAAAAAAACCACCTGCGCAACGTGACTTAACGTCCGAGGCTTTCAGTGAACCTTTTGGCAGTGCTTGCTATGACCAATCGGAAGGCAAACATCGAGTTTGTTGGCGGAAAGTGCAAAATCATCGTCAAGGGCAACCAGATCGCCGTAGCAACGAATTCCAAAAGCGTATATCGCCTGGACAAGCCCAAATATGGAAACGTCTCGAAGGTAAATAAATCTCACAAGCGAGATTGTCAACACACGTGAGAAATAAAATACCCTGAGAAAGAAGCTCGGACACAGAAACGACGGTGGCTGATTGCGGAATGCGTGAAAGCTGTGAATGTTGTGCGAAAGGCAAGCAGGCTCGAGCTCCAGTCCCCAAGATCACTGAAAACAAGACCAGCGCATCGCTAGACCTAATCCACTCGTACGTGTATGGACCACTGGAGACACCCTCGAAAAAATCTGAGGTCGTCGAACGGATCGTGGAATTCTGCATTTACCTCCATACACAATTCGGAAAGTATCCCAAGCGCATCATGTCCGCGCACTGATGTAGTTCTACAGCAAACATGGAATCCACTCCGAATTCATCGCCGGATATCCATGGAATCCACTCCGAATTCACCGCCGGATATTCACCTCAGCAAAATAGAGTGGCGGAGCGGCGCAACTGGTACGTCATTGAAATGTGTCGGTGGATGCTGGTGGACGCCGAAATGTCTACAAAATTTTGGGCTGTAGCTACCGCTACGACCGTGTATCTTCAGAACCACCTACCTTCGCGTGCTCTGGAGTTTACACCATACGAGCGCAAAGCCGCACGTTTCAAATCTGAAGATATTTGCCTGCAAAGCAATTGTACAGGTACCAAAGTAAAAGCGGAACACACTCCAGGACAAGTCGAAGGAATTTACGTTTGTCGGTTTGACAAGCTGCTCATCAGCCAAGAAATTCGTTTATTTGAGGAAGAGTTGGTCCAAGTCATGCGAAGACGTTCTGCAGCCTTTATCTTCTATGCAAGCGGTGAGCCACGAAGTCGAAGCCTCGCATGAAGCAGACATTACTCACAATGACGACGAAAATTTCGATTCTTGTAATGAATCTCCTGAGGAAGAAACCGTCGTACGAAGATCGATCTGGTCCAACAAACGGGTGATGCCACAACGAAACCATGAAATCGGAAATGTGGCCGTAGTAGCTGAGCACAGAACCTAGGACGAAGTGCTAAAGGGACCTGAAAGCGCATTCTGGAAAGCAGCCATGAAGGTGGAGATCCAATTGCTTTAAAGGACGGAAGACCGTCGGATGCAAATGGCTTTGCAAGCGTATATTGGACGAAAAAGGACAAGTCACACGATATGGTGCAATGCTGGTTGCACAAGGGTTCAGTCAGAAGTTTGGCACTGACTGCTTGTCAAACACGTGGACAACAAGACGGCGCATCTGTACGGGACCCTAACGGAAGACGTTTACATGCGTCAACCAACAGGGTTAGAGACTGGACCGTCTGGACAAGTATGTCATCTGAAAAAGGGCCTCTAAGGACTGAAGCAGTCCGGACGGATGTGGAACCAGACGATTAACAGATGTTTCAAGAAGCTGGGTTTCATACAAGGGACCGCCGAAGAATGCATGTACGTTCGAACTACCAAAAACAAGCAGATGTTCATCATGTTGTATGTGGACGACATGCTCATCGTGTGTGAAACTGATCCTGGGTGCGTTATCGAAGCAGTTCAAAGCGACATCTCTCGGTCACGTGCGGTAGAATTTGGGCATACAGGTTGAGCGAGCAAATAATGGACGGTTCCTGCTTAACCAACAGTGTTACATCCAGCAAATGACGCCGTGATTCGGGCTCGAAATAGCAAAACCATCACTGATTGCGATGGACCCTGGCTTCCTCCAAGCAAAAGAGGAGGAGGAATGCAAGCTACCTAACAATACTTCGCACTCCAGTTTGGTTGGTGGTTGGCTCTACGTAGCGAGCAACACAATGTCAGATATAGCAATCAAAGTCTCGTTGCTTGGACTGAAGACGAGTGCCTCTAGTTCCGCAGACTAGACAGAAGCAAAGTGGACTATGCGGTACCTTCTGGGAGCGAAGCATCTCCTACTGAATTGGGGAATCAACAATGCCGATTTGAAGGCATTCGTGGATGCAAATCTAATAATCTCGTTCGGCGGTGGTGCGATCAGCCGCAGGATGTTCACGAACTGGAAAACCCAATCCTGCACTATGAGGACAACCAAAGCACCATCCGCCAATTGGAAACGGAGCAGCCACCACGATGATCCAAACATGTGGATACAAAGTTCCAGTTCACCAAGGACCTCGTTCAACAAGGTATACTGACCGTAATCTACTGTCCATCGGAGCATATGGTTGCGGACATGCATACCTAACCGTTGAACAAACTGAAGCTCTCGAAGCACCGAACCGCGGCGGCTATACAACAAGTTTGAGGAGGAGTGTTGAGAAATCAAACACATCGCAGCAAACAGCTGAATCTTTCAAATACAAATCCTAATCACAGCAAATGTAAATGAATACAATGAAGTTTTTTTTTCATTCCACTGTTACCTAACATTAATATCGGTTCACTTCAAATCAGGCGCTACTAAAAAAAAGCTTCAAATCGTCGTGAACTATGGCTTTGAAATGTTCAGTGATTTCGCCAATTTTCGAATGGAAACTCTCTTCGCTTTTAATGAATAGGAACTACCGCACTTTAAAAAATACAGGAAATAATTGATAATGGCACTACAGTGACAGATGGCAGTGAGTTTGTGCGTGTGCTCTTAAATAATTTCTCATAATGTTGTTTGTGACGTTTCTTTTATCACCCAGTTGATCTAGAATAGCCCATAAATTTTCGATTGAGTTCTTTCCAACAGATCAAAGAACGAGATCTTTGGAAAAAAGTAGTAGTTTTGGGTGCAGTGTGCTTTGGATCATTGTCTTGCTGAAATATGGAGTCATTTTCTAGACCAAATCTCAGCAAGGAAACCTGTTTTCGCACAGCATGTGAATGTACATAATAGCAGAGAACCATCCCTAAACCATACAATCCCCCGTGCTTCACTGTTTTCTTGACATTCTTTTCCAATAGCTCCTCTCCCATTTTCAGCCAAATCCTGGATCGCTGCTACACGCTAAGATCTGTTTACCCAAATATGGGTGAAGACTACCCATAATCGCGAAAAGTGCACATACCCATTTATGGGTACGTTACTACTTACACGTATTTGAGTATTTATTTCCATACAAATTTACTCAAATATGGGTAAAGTCAACTTTACCCTAAATGAGTATGTGCACTTTTTTGAGATTATGGGTAAGTGCTTATCGTGTAGTGTTCAAATAATTCAAACTCACTCTCATCTGTCCACAACACCTTTTTCCAAAAGGAAATCTTGACGCGTTGTTGAATTTGTTGACGTGTTTCTTGCAAAATCCCGAACGCTTGATTTTGACGATTTTTACGATCTTAGACCTTCACTTATCAGTGGCCGACGAGATTTTATTTTATTTTATTTTATTTTATTGACGTATAAGGGGGCGAGGCGCCAGGTCACCAGTATGAGTACAAGAACTCAAACCTTACATAATACATCAGGGGATAGTTGAATGGGCTACGCAACGTTTCTTCCCATGGGGGATTTGAATTTTGCGGGATACACTATTAGTGCACACTAGAAGTGTACAATGATATTGCATCACTACCCACAGGATTGGGGAGGGGGGGATAATTGTTGGCATGTAAGGCTGTAGGGAGAAGAGTATACATCAATCATTTGCAAATATCTAGAGTTTTTTTTTCATTATGGCGAATCTGCAATTGAGGGACTCTCTTTGATTACTTTCTCTTTCATTCATATTCCATTCAGCGTTACGTTTTACATTCAACTATTTGTAGAGTATGGTAGCCAGCACTGTTGTGTTTATATCTGTACTAAAGAATCCCTCAAAAAATTTATAATGGCGCTGTAATAAATGAAAGAGAGCGAGAGAGGAGAGAGCCTCTCATTGTTAGATTCGCCCTTTGAAAAAAAAAAAATCCTAGATATAATCTATTACCTTGTGATTAACTGTCAACGATATCTTCCAAAATACCTGTTTTGCTTGATATTGCTATAATTCTTGTTCTCTCGTTTCAAGATGAGATTTTGCTTCTTGTTTGGAAGGTTGGTCTTGAAATTTGTTTTAAGTTCTCCAGCAAAACTTCTTTTTGATGACAAGGTAGATCGCTCATTGTCGATGCGTACCTTAAAATCTTTTGATATGTTGAGAGGGGTAATACATTTATTACTTATCTTAATTTTTTTTAGCTTGCGTCTGTTGTGACGTTCCGTGTAATGTTTCGTTAGAAACAGACAGGATTTTTCATCCAGTATCGGGGACTTTGTCTTGAATCTTGAATTTTATTTGAAATTCTTCAACAGGACTTCATCTTGATGACGTAGTATATCGTCAATTGCCGATGCGCACTGTAGAGGGTTTGAGAGCTCCGTTTTTCTTCAAAACTTGGTATCTAGAATGAAGTAAGCAAAATCGCCTCACGGTAGAAAGCTTTGATACAAGCGTAGCATCTTGGGTTACCATTTCCATGTTCATCTCATCTCTTAGCAATTCGCACAATTTGAAATCGAAAGATCGACGCGTAACCATGGGATTTCTAACGTTTTATTTAAATTTAATGTTATTTATTTTTGGAAGTTGAAAGTAACTTAATAACAAAAGGAACAAATTCATTCACATATCAAACGCCTATAATTCCGAATATTATGAATAATGGATCATGAGATGAATAATGGAACAGGCTCCCTTGTGATAATGCTTTCCAAAAGTGCGCTAGGTTGTGATAATAAAGTATGCAGATTTTTCAACTGCGTTTATATGATCAAGTGCAACATTCCAACTATTCACAAATTCTGTACTTGACCATAGATCACTATCTCAGTATAATAATGTTTATCGATAGGAAATACTGGAGGATTTTCAGACGCATTTTTGGGCTGCATTATCACTGATCTGGCAACACTAGTGTGCTTCTTTCCAAAATGGTAAAGAACCAGACCAGCCCTGGGACCTGGTAGTTGAAGTTAAACTACCTCAAGGTTTTGCCAGAGCCCAGGGACTTATCAGTGGCCGACGAGATGCAAACTTATTCTCAGGCTCATTGTTGCAGCCTAAATCGTAATTTTCTTCTGAAAATATGCAGAGATGCTTCCTTCACTGCTCGACGATGAAGAATGTTGCAGAACGAGTTAGAGTTATATGTCAACAATAAAGTACACAAAGCGCCGCCCTGGTGTTGTGTGATACAATTATTGTGCTGTATGCTTGTATTTGCCTAAGGTGACTTAATATCTCAGGTGGACTATTTTTTTCAATTGGTAGGGATGACGGGTGGACTAGCGGCATCAAATGAGATTTAGCAGTGGAGCGAAAGAGTAAGGAATACTTAATAGTGTATTACGCAAATAATGATAGTTGTTTATTGCATTTTTGCTCAGGGAGTGAAGAGTTATATATTAATGTAAACGGTATGGGCTAAATCGTTTTGTTTTTTTTGAAAATTTGCAAGTGCACTTTTTCCCCGAAATATTGGTAAACAAACCTTTGCAGCCAGATGGTTTATATCCCTGGCAGTGTGAAA